>JARHVA010009022.1:252500-382523 GCA_037957365.1 Torreya grandis
GAATAGAAACTAAAATATCTTGCCCAAACTAGAGATAAATTCAAAAATAAATTTGGAAGTTCTAAACCAACTTGCAAGAAAAAGAACTAGAAGTAGAGGAGCAAAGATTAAAAGGGTCAATTAAAAAATCAATACACTAAGTTCAATAGTGGTTCAAGGAATAAGAATCCTAGTAATGGTTTTAAGGGTGGTTTCAAGGGAAACCAATAAACTGAGAAGAAAGGACTAGTTGAAGGTTGTTTCATTTGTAGAGGTAACCATTTTTCTCTAAAATGTCCTTAGGATAAATTCAAGAACAAGGTACCTACTTTTTAAGAAGGTAAATTTCAACATCAGATTGATGGAGTTGTTGATAATTGATAGGCTAAATTTCAAGCTTCACCCATTTAAATATCAAGTATTTTGTTTGACCATTTAGTTTCCATTTTAATTGATACAAGAGCTAAAAATGTTTTATTGCTCATAGAGTCCTCAACAAATTAACTATAAATGCTAGAGTTATGATAAATACATGGTCGGTACAATATGATAATTAGTCTAAGGTTAAGGTTGACAAGTGTCTAGCTCAAGAAGAGATTAGATTGTTTGAGTTTACTACTATAGAAAATATCTATGTAGCACTATTGGGATCATATGATGTGATCCTATGAGTTAATTGGCTTGCAAAGCATAAAGCCAAGGTTGACTATTTTATGAAGAAGATTGAGTGTCAAGATGATTATGTAAATCAGACACAACTTTAAAGAGAGAAAAGGGATTTGAAGCTAAGGTAAATTTTTCCCATCAACTCAAGAAATATAAAAAAAGGGGTGCCAGGAATTTATCCTTAATATACATGAGATGGAATAATCTAGGGAATTATCTATTAAATATTATCCTTTTCTAAGAAAATTCTATGACATGTTTCTATAGGAATTTATAGGACTACTACCTAAGCATGAGTTTTATTTCTCAATTTATAACATACTTGGATTAAAACCAAAGTCTAAGGCATCATATAAAATGACAACTAATTATTTTTTTGAGTTAAAGGCACCACTTTAGGATTTATTTTTGAAAGGTTTGATTCAACCAAGTATATCACCATGGTGTGCTCCAATTATCTTTGTCAAGAAGAAGGATGGCACTCTTCACCTGTATATTGACTATAGGATGTTGAATAAAGAAATGATAAAGAATAGATATCCATTTCCATGCATTGATAACCTCTTTAATCAAATACAAGGTGCCATATTATTTTTTAAAATTGATCTTAGAGAAAGGCATCACTAGTTGAGGATTTGTGAAGAGGATGTCCCAAAGATAATTGTTAACCATTTTTAGCCTCATTAGACCAAAGGTCAACACCCCTAACTTCAAAATTTTACTCTTAAGGCATATACCCTCTTAAACCATCATAATTAGATCATCAAGTTGCATTTAGGATGCAAAAACACTCATTGGCAAGCCTAGAGGCCAAGAAGGCTTGAGAAGCTTAGAAAAACATCTATGTCAGGTTAAATGGTAAAAAATGGGGAAGAAAAAAGGTTATATGGATGGTGAATCATTATTAATATCATGAGAGAATGGAATTATATATTATATTGAGCCCTCAAGTAAGAAATTTCATGTTTTGACTCCCTAAACCATGCATTTTTTCAAGCTTAACACCATATCTACTTCAAGGTTTGTAAATGAGAGCAAGGTTTCAAGGTCTAAAATTTGTCATGGAACATAATAGTAGCTTCCCCAAGGTAAATCAAACATGTCCCAAGAGGTTTCAAACATTTAAAGGACAAAAAATCTATTTTTTAGTTTTTTGATCTAAGAGAGGCCTAGAGTGCTAGAAGAGAAGTGGGTGGCATCAGTAATTTCCTTGAGAGTTAGGACATGAAATTTGGAATATAGTTGGGGGCATAGGTGAGATACATAAACCTATCCCAGTTTCCCTATTTCACTCTTATAACTCAAGAACCATTGTTAAATAAAAAATAAGGCAACAAGTTGACACTTTTTTGTTTTTCTTATTTGAGAGCTTGGTGGTGTTTTCTAATTTTTTCAAACTCTCCCAGGTCTTCTCAATTATACCAATCTAAAAGGCCTCTTAAGAGCATGAGAGAGCTAATATGGAACTTCAAGAAGAAAATGGATATTTTAGGTGCAAGATGAATTTGGAAACATTTTGAGATGCCTAAAAATAGTTAAGAGACCTCATAATGTACATGGGATGGTCCAAGATTGATCAAAAGTGATTGAGAGAGAGGAAAACCAAGTTTTCATATCTCCATTGATGGAGTCCATGCTCAAAACCAGGTCTAAAAGTGAAGGTTGTAGGGGTAAAATGGAACATTTATGGGATGGAAGAGGCCTAGGAGTATCCATAGGATCCATTGTCATGATGTCAACATGTTTATCAGGCCAAGATAGGCTTAGTTTAGCCAAATTTAGCATAAAGACACTACCTATACCTACTAGACCTAAAAGGTGGCAAAACTTCTCACTCTATTTTATGGAGATATTAAGGATATCAAAGGATAATATTAGTCTTTATGGAATGGTATACACCACATAAATATTATTGAGAATTTAAAGGTATTTTTCAATCCCTAAGGCATGTAAAACAGGCTAAAACCATTACAAGATAAAAAAATTGGTGTTTTTAGAACACTTATAGGTGGTTTCAAGTTATAAAATTTGGTATATATTATCATCATGAGTTGATATACCTATCCATAATATTGGTTAGGTAATATGATATTCAAATAACTCACTATTTTGTATCATACCTCATGCAGTAATAATTAGTCATGCACGTAGGTGGTCCACCAACAAATTTTGATAAAAAATCACCTACAAGTCTCTACAGGTGAAATCTGACTATGAAAATTTGTAAAAATGATTTTAATGAGTGTTTATAAGAATAAATAATATTATTTTGGACACATCCATAGTGGAAGTACCCATTTTTTTGTCACATCTATGTGATTATTCGTTGACAACCACCATTGGAACTCAAAAAGTTTTTGAAAGGTATAGGTATGATATAAAAAGTTTAACTATTTTTAAGTTTTATAAGGTAATTTAAAATTATTATATGTCTTAATACACTTTATTATAGTTTCCACACTCTTTGTTTCATAAAAAGATGCCCTCGAGGGCTAGCTAAAGGATGCAAAACACAGGCCTATGTGCATAGGTCTAAAGCTTTTGCTTGTTTCAAAGTTTTTTTAAAGTATAAAATTATTTATCAATTTGTTTCATGTATTTTAAAGGTGTTTTAAATCATAGGAGGATAATTAACAATTATTATTGGTACCCCAAGGATAAATTTGAACTTTTCAAGTTTTGACACCTAGTGTGAGCCCCTCTTCAAATGCTCATATCTTTAACTAGATAAGGAGTTGGGAAAAATGATTTTAGTATGTTTTTAATACCTATATTTAATTTAAATTATTTTTTATTTATTTTAGTTAATGGATTTATTTTTATGAAAAAAATTTAAGACTTCAAAGTGCTCCAAAAACCCTTCTAAACCCTCTCTAGTGGATTGATTGTCTCCAAGATTATTCAAATGAATTCGTATGCCATTATTTCACCTTTAATACATGTAAAATCATGAAATATATCCTATATTCATATGTTGGTTCTATTTTGAGAGAGAATTTGGTATGTATGGGATATTTTGAGGCTCTTTTTGGCTACTTTTATAAGTTTTTCAAAGGTGTTCTAAAGGAGAAGATGTTTAAATGATTTATATAGGTTATCCTACACATTAAATTACATACAATGTTATTATATGAGCTCTTTAAATCCATAATTATGTGTTATCAATTAGAAAATCAAGTTTTGGGCCTCTAAAGAAAAAAATACAAGTTTGACATCCATTAATGGAGCCTTGAGAAAAGTTGTAGGTGTATGAGTCGCCATGGAATGACTCAAAGAGATAATAAAACCTCATAAAAATCCATATTCAAGTATTTATAGACTCCAACAAACTTCTAGATCATAGGCAAGGATCAAGGTGAAGGATCTCATGGTGGCCTAGGCTCTCAAGGGGTCTCTAATGGTGGAGTGTAAGATAAAGTAAATGTGTGTAGGTATAATGGTGTCCAAAGGAGAAAAATTGATCCAAGTGATGAGAGAATGATATCATTATGTCAATTTTAAATTAGAACGTAAAGTACTCTAATGTTTAAACGTAAGCCTTTTCAAGCCTTTTCAAGCAAAAAAGTGTAAGTGAAAGACAATTTGAGGATATAAAGCATGGAAAGAGGAGCCCCATCTCTCCTTCTACATTTGTATTAGTAGTGTGAAAACTTACAAGTGGATTAAAGTCATTTTTTAACCCATCTACCCCTCTCATCCTCTCTTTTCATATTTAAGACCTCTCATTTCCTTGTTTAGAGGCATGCTTCATGATTTTGCAAAGGGAAACTCTTTCAAATTTTGTAATGATACAGCCTATTAAAACTAATAATATTGATTACCTTCTACTATGATTACATCTTTGGGTCTATTATGGTTTTTTTTATGAGGATCATGTGGTGGGAGTTTTCTCCTTGATTTTTATCCTCTCACTTCACCTTTGTGCATGATATCTTTAAATTTTTAGGTCTTGAGTCATGTTTATTAGTCATAGTTCTGATGTATGATGTGAATGAGTCCATTTATTAATAGTATATCCCATTTCTACTATCTTTATGAATAACTAGTTATGCAAACTTAGTTAGTGTTAGGTTTGTGTGAGTGGTAGGTCTTTATGCTTCAATTGTGTGTGTTTTAGTGAAGTTAGAGTATCATTCTATAGTGTATCACCTCTATTTATGTTTTTAGTTCTTCCTTTACCCCTTATAAAACCTTTATTAAGTCATAAAATTGGCTTACTAAGATCTTAACTAATACACCTTGGGAACTATCCCATAACCTAGAGGTTCAAACCCATAATAAGATACCCACAACTTGGGTTTATTCCCGTTTTATAGTTTAGTTGGAAAGAGCTTAAAGAACCCTATCCAAGGGTAAGAATTAATGATACAATAGTTTTTCACACTCCTGGTGGGACTACTACTACATTATACATCTCACTAAAAGGTTCTTAGTATTGCCTTTCAGTGTGATAAGCCTTTAGAGGCATATTTGTAAACACCAATGGTGACTCCAATAATAACATCAGTTGGTTAAGTAGCTTAAGTTCCTATTTTAAAAATTTTTTATTTATAATCAAACATATTTTGACCAAAATTCTCATGCTTTAACTCAGTATCACACTTTTCATGCTAATAATGTCTATGGCTTCACCCCAAACAGCTCTCAAGATTTAGTGTATCAACTGTGTTAGATTTTGTCTCTCTTTAGTCAAAAATAAAAGAGTCTTAAAGAGATAATACTTTAATTATAAATATAATTGAGAGAGAGGGATAAGGTGAAAGAGCATTATAAGTAGTAAAGAAATATTAAACACCAAGCTTTTATTCAAGAGCAAGAGTTGAGGTTTTAGGTATAGTGCTTGGTTAGTCAAGACCAATCCAAGAAATAAAATGACTATCAATCATTTTAAATAATGATATAATCCAATCCTAGCTGCCAATTTCCTTCTCCTACCCCTATTTAACCTCATATCTAGCCCCTAGTCCACCTTTTCAAAGCTCATCTTTGTTAAGAGTCAAGTAAATAATTCTAGACCATGGGAGATCAACCATGAAGGTGAATGTTGAGGTATCCATTATCAAAGAGTTCCCCATCCATGCCATGAATATGACAAGAGACATCTTGTAAGAGTTTTGGAGTGTGTAAGAAGCCATTGAGGAGAGAGATTATTTAGACTTTGAGAAGAACCAATTAAAGGAATGGATTCTCTCGATAGAGGAGATGTTGAATCATTGGGAGGATGAGTATGTCAAACCCAAACCAATTAGTTTTCCCTATTTTACTCCTATGCCCATTCCCACTCAAGATTTTGAAACGATCTCAACTTACACACCCTCCTACACCTTGGAACATAACTATGTCATGCCTTATCTTATGAAACCACCCTCTCCTATACCCATTCAATAAGAAGAGAAAGTGGTTTTACCATACACATTTCCATCATAAAAACTAGTTAAGAAAGGCATAGAGAAGAAAGAAGAGGTGTTAGCTATGGTGGTCCAAGAACTAGTTTAAGAGAAGGAGTTAGTGGTTGAAGAGAATAATAAAGAGGTGTTATATCATTTCAATGAGCTTTCCCTATAAGATCTCCAGAACTCTTTCTCCCTCCCTCAAGATCCACCTATGAGACCACTCAAAGTACCTAGTTGAAAGAGCACTCTCTTAAGTTACAAGCAAGGTGAACTTATTCACCCTCCCACCATCTCCCTTTTAGAGAAAGAACCTATTTTATAAGGATAGAGGATTAAATTGTAGTCTCAAGTAAGTCTAGATAATATGAGGTAAATGTGTATGAGGAATAAATATTGATAGGTAGCTCACTTCATCAAAGGAAGAAAAAATCAGGTTTAGACCAGTGTTCTTAGAATGGCTTTGACACTAATAAATTAGAGCCTAAATATGACAATCCTCAAGCTAAATATAAGGTAGATCTTGAATGGACTATTGAATGTCTATTCTACATAGATGAAAATGATAATAAAAAATAGGTACTAGAGGTTAGTCCACTTCAAAATTAGGTGTTAATTGAAGATAACCCTGATATGTTGGAAATAGAGGAAGGTAAATCACACCTTGAGTAAGGAAAGTGTGATGTTTTGGACCTTGGTTTGTCAAATTAGCCCTCATTTGAAATTAAAAAATAAGATGAAATATTGAGTGAGGTTGATGAAGGATACATATAAAGTAGTCAAGTGAAATAGTTTGAGAAACATAATAGTGAAGAGCTTGAAGACTTGTGGAAATAGTTCAATGCCATAAATAAAAAGTTTGAGGAGGTTAGGAGACATGTCCTTATTTTAGAAAACTATGAGCATGCTTCTCTAAGCATGATCAATCATAATTTGCACAAGAATAAGGTGGAATAATATGGCATTTTTAAGACACCAAGTAGGGAGATAGTAGTCACTCTCTGATTAAGACCTTCTCCTAGGATATAGTTCACATTGAAGATCATCATGGGATCAGTTTTGAGTCATCTCAAGAGTACTTCTGTATTAGAGACATGTTTGTTCTAGTTCACCCTCATGAGAGGTATGATTCAACAATCATAGTGTTTCACAAGGAGAGTGTTTTTCATCATATTTTGCTTCATGAAGGGAGTGATCCAATAACCTTTACTTTTGATCCAAGAGAAGGGTAAATCATTAGGTTAGTTGAATATAGTAGTTGGTGTGTTTGCTTTATCTAAGTGCCTTTGGCACAGTTTGTTTGCACAATTAGTTTCTTTTGTTATGTGATTCATAGGTAACAAGTTGTTATAATTTTTCATATGTATTTCATAGGATGTAATTACTAAAAATTAGAGTCAAATAATTTTCTTGGATAGATTGAGAGATTCCCTTGACCAATGGATATATGAGGCACAAGTCTTTTAGCTAATAGGCTAGCTTACCCTATTAAGTTACCAAGATTATTAACCATTTTTGGCCTCCTTAGACGTAAATTAAACACCCCTAAATTCAAAATTTTACTCTTAATTTATATAACCTCTTAAACCATCATAATGAGGTCATCAAGTTGGAGTTAGGATGTAAGAACACTCACTGGCAAACCTAGAAACCAAGAAGGCTTGAGAAGCTTAGCAAAACATCTATGTCAGGTCAAATGGTAATCAATGGGGAAGATAAAATGTTATTTGGATGTTTAATCATTATTAATATCATGAGGTAATTACATTATATATCCATTGCGCCCTTCAATAATAAATTTTTCCTTTTAACCTCCTAAACCATGCATTTTCTCAAGCTTAGTGTCATAACTACTTCAAGTTTTGCATATAATCACAAGGTTTGAAGCTCTAAATTTTGTCATGGAACATAATAGTAGATTTCCCAAGGTGAATAAAACATGTCCCAATATTTTTCATACATTTAAAGGATAAAAAATCCATTTGTTAGTTTTCTAGGCCTAGAGAGCAAAGAGAGGCCTAGAGTACAAGAAGAGAAGTGGGTGAAATCAGTACTTTCCTTGAGAGTTAGGACCTGAAATTTGGATTATATATGGTGACATGGGTTAGATTCATAAAAATATCTTAGTTTCCCTAGTTCACCCCTAGAACTCAAGAACTATTGTCAAATAAAATAGGGAAGTAAGGTGGCACTTTTTTGTTTCTTTTTATTTGAGAGCTTGGTGATGTTTTTCTTATTTTTTCCATCTCTCCTAGGTTTGAAAAATTTACACCTATCCAATGGATCAAAAAATAGAGATAGGTGAGGCTTATAACTGATTTTATCCCCCTCACCCCCCCCTCCCCCAATCTAAAACATGGTCTCTTAAGAGTAGGAGAGAGCTAATATGGACCTTCAAGTATAAAATGGATGTTTTGGGTGCACGATACATTTGGAAACATGTTGAGATGCCTTGAAATAGTTAAGATAATTCAAAATTTATATGGGATGGTCTAATGTTTATAGAAAGTGATTGAGAGAGAGGAAAACCAAGATTTCATATCTCCATTAATGGAGTTTATGCTCAAAACCAGGTCTAAAGGTAAAATTTATAGGGGTAAAATGGGAAATTTATGGGATGAAAGGTGATCAAGATTATCCTTAAGATCCATTACCATTATGTAAACATGTTGATCAGGCTAAGAGAGGCTCCATTTATCCCAATTTAGCATAAAGACACACCTAGACCTACTAGGCCTAGAAGGTGGTAGACCTACTCACACTATTTTAGGGATCTCCTAAGGGTCTAAAAGGATAATATTAGTATTTATGGAAGGGTATTTCCTGCATAAATATTCTTGATTATTTAGAGGGAGTTTTCAAGACCCAAGGCACATAGAGGAGGTCTAAAACCATTGCAAGATGAAGAAATTATTGTTTTTGGAGCACCTATAGTTGGTTTCAAGTTCTCGAATATGGTATATATGATCATCATGAGTTGATATAACTAAAAATCATATTTATTAGGAAAATATAATGAGTAAACCACTTGATATTTTTGATCAGACCTCATGTAGTCATAATCAGTCATGCACATAGGCGATCTACTAGTAAATTATGAGAAAAATTCATTTACAGGTCTTTATAGGAGATATCTAAGTATGAAAATTGATATGAATGATTTTAATTAGTGGTTATAATAATAAATAATCTTATTTAGTACACATATATAATGGGCATATCATGTGCTTATCGGTTGACAACCACCATTGGATCTTGGAAGGTTTTTGAAAGGTGATGTATGACATAAGTTTTTGGACTTTTTGGGAGTGTTTTAAGGTATTTTAAAGTTATTATAGGTATTTATACACCTTTTTAGAGTTTTAAAACTCTTGGTTTCATACAAAGATGCCCTTGATGGCTAGCTAAAGCATGCAAAACACATGTGTGCATAGGTATAAATATTATGCTTATTTTAATTTTTTTAAAAGCATAATATGATTGATGGAGTTTTTTAGGTATTATAATTTTTTTTTCAATAAAGTTAAGATAATTTAAATGTTGTATTGGTCCCCTAAGGATAAATTCAAACTTTTCAAGTCTTAACATCTAGTGTGAACCCCTCTTTAGATGCTCATATATTTCTCTACAAAGGGAGTTGGGAAAAATTCCTTAAGTATGTTTTGAGTTCCCCTATGTACTTGAAATTATTTTTGGACTAAGGTTAGTTAAGGGCATAAGGTTTATGAACAATTTTTAAGACTGAAAAGTGATCCAAAATGCTTCCAAACCATTTCTAGTGGATTGATTTACTTCAAGCTTATTTAAATGACTTTTTATTCCCTAATTTCACCTTGAATACATATAAAATCATGAAATATCTCCTATAATCATCTATTAGGTCTATTTGGAGAGAGAATTTGGTAGGTATGGGCTATTTTTAGGCTCTTTTAGCTATTTTTGTAAGCTTCTCAAAGGTGTTCCAAAGGAGAAGATGTTTAAATTATTTTCGTAGGTTATCCTACCCCTTAAATGTCATCCAATGGTCTTATATGATCTCATTAAATCTATCATGGCATGTTAGCACTTATAAAATCAAGTTTTGGGCCTCTAGATAAAAAATTGTAGGTTTGGCCTCTATTAATGGAGCCTTGAGAAAAGTTACAGGCATATTAGTGGCCATGGAATGACCCAAATAGATGATAAGACCTCCTCAAAATCCACATTCAAGTCTTTAGAAATTCTAACAAGCTTCTAGTTCATAGGCAATCTTTAAGGTTAAGGATCTCATGGTGGCCTACACTCTCAATGGGTCTCTAATGGTAGAGTGAAAGATAAAGGAAATGTTTGTAGGTCTAATGATGTCTAAAGGAGGAAAATAGATCCATGTCAACATGAAATTTTACTCAATTCACATTATGGTCTCTTAAGTAAAATATGTTATCTTCATTTACCACTAGTAGTCAAGGGTGACTTCTAAAAGATGCTAATAGTGAAGCGTGACTTCTAAAAGATGCTAATGGTCAAGTATGGCATTATATGAAAGTGGGAAGAGTTGAGATGATTTATATAGATATTTTATAGGATTACATAATTTTTGTCCAAGTGATGAGAGAATCACATCATTAATTCAAGTTGAAATTAGAAAATAAAGTTTTCTAATGTGCAAACTTAAGCCTTTTCAAGCATTTTGAAGCAAAAATGTGCAAGTGAAAGACAAATTGAGGATCTCAATCATGGAAAGAGGATCCCAATCTCTCCTCCTACATTGGGATTAGTAGTGTGAAAACTTGCAAGTGGATCAAGTATTTTTGGAACCCTTTTACCCCTTTCATTCTCTCTTTTCCTATTTAAGACCTTTCATTTCCTTGTTGAGAGGCATGCTTCATTATTTGGAAATGGGAAAATCTTTATAAAATTTTAATGATAAAACCTATTTAAGTTAGTAAGATTGACTTCCTTCTACTATGCTTGCATCTTTATGTCTATTATGGTTCGTTTGATAAGGATCATGTGGTGAAAGTTCTCCCCTTGATTTTTATCCTCTCCCTTCACATTTTTGTATGATAGATTTGGTTTTTTAGGTCTTGAGTCATGATTATAAGTCATAGGTCTGATGTATGATGTGAATGAGTCCATTACTTCATATTATATCCCATTCATACTAGCTTTCTAAATAACTACTTATGAAAACTCAACTAGTGTCAGGGTTGTGTGAGTGGTAGGTCCTTTAGATTCAATTGTGTGTGCTTTAGTGAAATTGGAGTATAATTATATGGTGTATCACCTTTATTTATGCTTTCAATTCTTAATTTCCACCTTATAAACCCTTTTTCAAGTCATATAATTAGCTTATAAAGAACTTAACTGATACACCTAGGGAACTAGACCATAACCCAAAGGTTCAACCCCATAATAGGATACACATAGCCTAGGGTTCTTTACATTTTTTAGTTTAATTAGAGAGATCTTGGAGAATCCTCTCCAATGGTGAAAATTAATTCTATAATAATAACATTCAATACTTGATATGGGCAATACAAATTTATAGTGTTATCATTTGGATTGATAAATGCTCTTGAAACATTCATGAATCTTATGAATAGTGTGTTTATAGATTATTTAGATCACTTTGTGTTGGTTTTTATATATGAAATTATCATTTACACAAATGATGAATAAGAGCACTTATAGCATCTGGAATTGGTTTTACAACATTTGTGAAAGTATGGATTATATTGCAAGTTGTCTAAGTGTTTCTTTTCTAACAAAAAGTGTAGTATATAAGATATATCATCTATGTGGATGGTATTTTATTAGATCCAACAAATATAAGATCAATTATAGAGTGTTTGACACCAAATAATGTGCATAAGGTAAGATGTTTCATGGGATTAAAAGGCTGTTAAAGGAATTTTATTCCAAGTTTTTCTAAGATAGCTAATCTAATTACCACTCTTTAGTGTAAGAATAAAAATTTCATCTAGTCAAATAAGTGTGAGATAGACTTTAAATAATAAAAAGGAGGCTTACTTCAACACCAGTGCTAATTTTTTGAACATAATGGTCAATTTTCAGTGATCATCGATGCATAAAGGGATGGACTTGGAGGATTTATTATGCAAGAAAATTTTGTGGTATCTTATTATTCTAGGAAAATAAAGAATTATGAGGTGAATTATGCCCCTCATGACCAAAATATTATGAAAATTTTGCATGGTTTACAAGCTTGGAGACATTATCTGATGGGTAAATTGTTTGTTTTCAAGACTAATAACTTGGGACCCAAGTACATCTTCACCCAACCAAATATGAATGATCAACAAAGATGATGATTATAAATATTTTATAATTATGATTTAAATATTAAATATATCAAAGGCAAGGAGAATATGGTATCTAATACTCTACGCCATAGAAGGTACATAGTAGTTGTGGCTATTATCATAAATACTTTCAAGGATCAAATGATCAAATTCTTACTAGGAGATGAATTTTATGATTAGGTCAAGAAATAATTGTCTAAAAATTCTTAGAATCATAAGTATAAGGTTTTCATGATAGATAATTAGGGTATTTTATGGTATAATTTTAGGATGTATGTACATGATACAAAGAATCTGAGGAGCATAGTGCTAAATGAACTACAAAATGCTCCATATTCAAGAGATCTAGGAGTAACCAAGCTCATGAATGAGCTTAGACCACTCTATTTATAAAAAGGAATCAATATATATCAAATATATTTTATGTCTCATTGAGTGGAATGTCAACATGTGAAAGATGAACATGTGCATTTGGCTAGATTTTTGTATTCACATGACATTGGAATGGAAGTGGTAGGTGATCGATATGGACTTTGTCCAAGGGTTGTCATTATATATGAATAGGAATGACTTGATCTTTGTATTAATTGATAATATAACCAATTTAGTTTTGGTAATTTTGAATTTAAAATTTAAATACCAACCCATATAGCTCAAAACATTTCCTGGTGCAATTATAAGCCTTTTTAAAGTGGTCTAAAGTATGTATTTTGGCGTATAAAGATAAATTTTGGCCTTTAAATGTTAAAATTTGTATTAAAAAAGAAATAAAACTTTTTAAACTACCTTTGACCACATTCATATATATGTAATTATCTTATTCCTAAATTTTCATGCTTTAAAAGGTCTTTTAATGCAATTTTAAGCCTAAAAGGCCCATTTTGAGCCTACATGTGCCATTTTTGGCCCCAAAATCATGTTAAAAGGCTTAATATTTGTTTTAAAATGATAAAAGGCTCGTGTATATCCTTATATTTATCTAAAAGTGGAAATGGAAGATAAAGTTTTAATAAAAGGCAAAAAAGAGGCCTTTTTCATGCATTTTTAAGGCACAAGAACGAAATTATACAACCATCTATATAGTAGAGGTCTACAGTAGGAGAAGCAAGGAATTAAAGGTATCAAAAAATAATTTCATTGAAATAAGTAGAAATATAGGCCTAAAATTTGTCTCATATAATAAATTTAATTGTTTTCACACAAGGATTACACTTTAGGTTTGACATTGGTACGGTTAGGAGGGAGAAGAATCAAGTCTGCAATTTTTTCCAAAAAAGTAGACCTAGAGATATTATGTATAGATTAAGTGGTTATAAATTTGGTATCCTCTACCTCATGAACCATCCATTTAAATTAAAGATATAATTCTATAGTTTTTTATTTAGGAAGGTAGTCAATTTTTTCTAATTTCTCCTCACCAAGGCATCATTTCAAGAAAAATCTAGTTTTTAGGGATTACGAGGGGCATGTAATTAATTTACATGGAATACATTAGTCATTTTTAACAATTTTAAATAACAAACAAACCTAAACAAGATTATAGAGTGAAATTATATAATTTATCATACTTATAAGGAGAATTGTATGGTTAGGAGAGAGAAAGGGTTCCAAGATTCTCGGTTTCTTTTTAGCAGGGATATTCTTCATGTTTTCATATGCTCCTCATGTAATTTTCTCATGATGATAATTCAAAAATATTCATATAAAATACATAATGGTGCTTTCAAGAATCTAAAAATCCAACTTTAGCAAAAAATAAAGGTCTCTTAGCATATTTTAAGGTACTTAGCATAGTCTTAGGTTTCAAATTTAGCCTATTATCCTCCATTAGCTGAAAACATTTATACATCAGGTAAAATATAAGATCATGATTAAAAAAAATTATTCAATTTGGCTCTCATATTTTCCTCTCATACTATTTTCACTCGATTTTGGTCCATTCCATCATTTCTCTATCATATGCAACCATTTCTCACTGTGTTTATACTTTATTCACCCTTCATTCAAGCTCCCCATACTCCATTTATGGTTTTAGCCCCTTCCATTCATCTTCAAAAAATGAATCCATCATAAGGAGAATATAACGCATATAAAATTGCATCATGGTTACTCAAATAATATTTGTAGACCATAAGGCAAGCTACAATCTAGGCTAACTAAAGTCAAAACACCAATAGCGTGAGCTTTGTCATCAAAGAGAAAAATACAAGGTAGATTGAGAGATACCTCCTTGAAGGTTTATGATTAATTGTTAGATGATGGAGACCATATAATAGAATTACAAGGATCAGATTTTTTTTTTAAACCTTACTTAATGCCAATATAAACCTCTCTCTGTAGAACACAATCATAGTACAACTATCCTATGAGAGAGAAAGGTCATGGTCTTTGAAAGTTTTGATCATGACATGAGGGAGAGGTAAAGATGAGTAGTAAAAAATAATTAAAATAAAAATGAGATATAATTTCATGTCATAAATACTTAATAGACACTCATATTATTCAATCAAGGTTATTGAAGATACCTATAGGCCTATATTGAGGCTACAACTATCAAGTGTTACAACAGTCAAGTTATTTATAACTTCAAGGCTTGTGGAGACTAAATTGACCACCAAAATGCATGGATAAGCATTAAGATTAATGACCTAAACACATAACTCAAGAAGGATATATTTAAGGTTTAAATAGGTCTAAAATAACACTAAAATTACATCTATAACTAGCCCACATAGTGACCTATAGCCAAGTAGGTGAACATGCTAAATAAAGACTTAAATAACATATAACATATCAAGGAAGTCATTGAGCTGGTTTTGAAATAATTTGAAAAGTAATAAAAACTTTCACACCTCTTTTCACCTTATTTTATATAAAATCTCTCCAAACATCTTACTCCTTGATACAGTCCATACACACCTGCAGTCAATGTCAACATAGTCAAGATGAAGAAGAGATTAATCTCAAGAAAGAGGAATTATGACTATGTAAGTGGTAGTTTTTATTTCAAGGGGATTATTATGATTTGAGATAAAAATTATACCTAAAATGGGTTTTAACTCAAACAAATTCATCTTATTATTAGGCTACAGTTACCTAAAATAAGGTTTCGCAATCCATGAGGATACATTTCAACTTCTAAGCAAGGAGTGATAACAAAGGGAAATAGTAGTAGAGTTTCATCCTTGAATGTCAATAAATGGAATAATAAAGATATGAATGAGATAAAGAGGTTAATTTTAGGGTTTAAAACATGAACATAGTCAATTTAAACTAAAAACACCACCTACATCTTCCTTGAGAAAGTAAGCCTATCTTTAAAAGGGCCAAGAGTGGTTTTAGACACAATGGTTCATAGAGGAGTCCCATGGTATGAAATTTTTATATAATAATGATTATGTGAGTTAAAGTATAAATTAAGGGTTTAAAAACACTTAAGGACTTATTATTTCACCTTGAAGGTAAATACATATGACTTTAGAGAGTACATAACTATTTTTAGTCTCATGAATGTCATGAAAACATAATGGTTCACTTTGACGAGTTTCAAATGATATGGAGGATTTATAATTAATGATGGATTTTAAAATTAGTTAAAGAGGGTATGGATTATGTACAAGGATAGGATACAATCCTTTCACCTCAAATTGTCACCTACAACCATGTTAAACATAGTCATCCTATAAACTAGTATAAAAGTTAAGGGCTAATGGTCTATAAAAGAGATTTCACATCCAATACAATAGAATGTATCAAGATAAAATGATGGAGTAATATCATTAATATGATGAAGGTAGTACTCAAAACGAAAAACTATTGAATTCAACTCCAAAATAGTCTTACAACCATACAAATGGCTTTCTCATTGTATACCCCTACCTTCTCAAAGTTCAATACAAGAGACCATTCAAGTCAAGAGGTGAATAGGTTAAGACATATTATGATATTAAAGTAATAATATGGTAATTATATAAAAAATTTGTCAAATATACTCAAGAATTATAAATAATATAAAGGTACTACACATGCCTATTGTACAAACTTTGATTGTGTAGGCATAAAAAACATTATTTTTTAGAATAATATTCTAAAGGTAGCATGTGGAGAAAGTATTAAATGGTTATGAAGGTTTTAATAAAAATAATAAGGATAAAATCATTTCCAAATACCTCTATTTATTATGATGTACACCAAAACATAGTCAGTCACATGCACAGTCAACACATAAGAGGTCAATTTTGAGAAATTTATGTCTTTTAAGCACCTAAAGGTGGAATTAAGACCTAAAAACGGGTTAAGATAATAATTATGACTTGATAAATCTTATAATTCCATATTATATATTAATAAATGGGTGAATATGTTCACTATTATGACACAGTCGCCTACTTGTCTCAAAAGAGTCATGATAGGGCTAGAAGATGTTCTTGGATGATTTTCAAGTTTTGAGAGAGTTTTAGAGATTATTTGAAGTTTTTAAAATAATTATGTGGTTTTTTAAAATATAAATAAATTTATTTAAGGAATCATACTCTTTTTTAAAATTAAGCCATGCCCTTGAGGGCTGAGGCCATCAAACAAACATGCATGATTTTTGGAGATTTTTTCTTGTTTTATGACTTGTTAATGATGTATACACACTATAGAGGGATATAAAAGACATTTTAAATTATATAAAATGTTTATAAGCTCACTATATATGAGATAATAGGTAGACTAAGTGATCTAGGGTCAAACATGCTATTTTTACAACAAACCCCATAGGCAGTCTCAAAGACATCAGGGCTAAAATGAAGCTTGAGAAACAAAAGAAGTTAAAAGGGAGATATATATGAATTAAATATTTATTTTTACTCTCCCAATTTCATTCTATAGTTCATCAAGAGCCTACAATTCATATTTGACCAAATAAGGCCTACAACCTAGTTGTAGGCCTAAAAGGCCTGCAACACTATGAACACATCTCCAAGAAATAAAATTATAAATTACTATTTGAGAATGATATTAATATATTTTTTAGGTTCCATTATGATGTTTTAAAGTAAGGAGAATCAATGGAAGGTTCAGTTTTAGTCTTAAAAGCAAATTCAAACTTTGTAGGCTGAGACACGCATTTGAGCCACTTGATCAAGTGCTCATATCTTTCACCACGTGATGAGTTTTGGAAAAAATATCTTATAATTATTAGATTACCACTATTAAATTATAAATCATGAAAAATTGAGTTTGGTTGAGGGTTTTTACTTTATGAACAATCACTAAGAACAAAAGCATGTCCAGATTGCTTATGAACCCTATAGGTAAATTTATTAATGTAGGTATCTTTACATACATTTTTTATGAGAACCTAATATTATTATGAAAATTTACGGGGTAAAACATTCATGTAAATAAGTTTGGGTTTGAATTTCTTTACTTTATGAACCATCATTAAGAAGGTTCACCTCAAAAACCCTCCCAAACCCTCATAGTGACCAATTTTGATAGAAATTAATTTTATTACAATAAAAAACTCATGGTTTAACCTAAAACATATTAAAACTTTAATTACACTTAGAGAGGGTCCCATAAATGGTAATTTTTTATAAGGAATTTTAAGAATCAAGGTAGAAAAAAGGTTTCTAAGAGAAAAACTCACAAAAGATGAGTTACAACTCAGTTTAAATGATATCCAATCCATGGAGGTTAAATTTTGATACTTTTTATTGATATTAAAATCATCATATAGTAAAAAATATACTTTTAAGTAGCCTTATCAACTCATCTAAAATAACCACTCTATAGGAAATCCAAACAGAATTGACATAGTCAACTAGTTTGACTGGGTTACAGGTGTCTCTTCATCAAAAGGACATTTTTAATGATATGGAGGATTGTTATAGGCCTAAATATCATTGTATTTTTAGTTTTTATGTATTTTATAATGTCATAAAATTAAATAATATAGGGTATTAGACCTAATTAGCCTAGTAGGCTTAATTATTCAAATAATCGAAAAAAATGGCATTGAAAGGATAATAGATGAGTTCATGTAGAATATCCATGCCACTTATCTGATATTCAAGTGTAATTTTGATACACTTTTAGTCTACAATTTCCATTTCAAATGAGTAGTTAACTAGTCTTGAATTCCCTTCTTCCGTTAACTAATCCTTAACTAAGTGCACATTTAAGGTTCAATGCATGAAGGAGATATTTCATGTATCATAAGCTCACTTAAAGTGGAGTATTTAGACAAAATGTGGCATATAAATCATGTGAGTAGAGATTTTATAATTCAAATGGGCCCACCATCCCTTTTCAATGCCAAAAAGGATCTCATACAAGATAAAAAAAAAAACATGAAAACATGTCTTAAGGACTATTATTAGCAAATTTTATTTGAATTTGACTGGAGTTGAAGATTAGATAGGCCACTCTTCTCTCTTGTATGCCAATCTCTTGGATTTATCTATTCTTAACTTTTATATATTTAGAATTTCAAGCCAATTTTTGAGATCCATCTCTTGGGAATGATTAAACTCTACCAAGATTGAGCTTTATAACATTTTGAGAGGAATAAAATGATTATTTTTACATTCTTATATTTTAGTATAGTGTGTTTATGTTAGTTTATTTGCACATGTGGTAGTACTTTCTCCATTGGTAGGTCTTGATCTCACCTAGTTAGTAGTATGTCATCTTATGTAGGTCATGTCTAGTGTTTAATGTTGATTGATTGAGATAACATTGGACGTATTGAATAGTTAGTGCCTTAAATTAGGTCTATTCCATCATTTCCCTCATTATTTGATCACTTGATGAACCTTTATATGAAATAATTTTGCTTAAGAGTCATATGGAGTTGTAGATTCAGTCCTTACATTATCTTATCAATGTTTTATAAACTCAAATAAAGTTGATGAACTAATAATATAGGTGTATTACCATAATTACAATAGATTTCCATTTTAGTTTTCCTTCTTACCCTTTTCATCCCAAAAGTATAGTAGGGTATATTAGATAGAGAAAATTCATACATTAGAGGAGCTAGCCTCATCAATACTAGAGGTTTGGTCCAAGAGTATGTGTCCTACACGTCACATCATTCCAATGCTAGTATTGGTGTGAAGCAGATCTTGAGTAATCACCAATCATCCTTTAATAGGGTGTTGTCTGAGTTGCTAATAGTTCTAGCATGCTCTTTGGGACATAGATTGAGCCACTAGAGTATAAATTTATATCATATTGGTCTTTGGAATTAGTTTTGATTACTCATATGGTCCGTATCTCAGAAGTAAAAGATATGTTTTGTTCAAAATTTAGTTGATTTTCATATGTTTTCTAGGCTATGGCATCTTAAAGAGAAGAATGATATCATTCATCTCCTTATCATTATTGTAGAAATGATTTGTATACATCTTATTATGATCCTCATGACCCCTATTAGCCTTACCATGATCCATATCAGTCTTATAATGAGAATCACCAACCATATATAGAGCCTTATCAGTAGTATGGTGACTCATTTCAATCCTATGATGAGCCTCATGAACCTATTTATCATCATAATCAACCCAATGAACTCCCAAAATAATCCATCTCAAGCTTTAAACAAAC
Source organism: Torreya grandis (assembly GCA_037957365.1). Classification (NCBI taxonomy): domain Eukaryota; kingdom Viridiplantae; phylum Streptophyta; class Pinopsida; order Cupressales; family Taxaceae; genus Torreya; species Torreya grandis. The sequence continues at coordinate 272,440 of JARHVA010009022.1, forward strand.
CATGTTTGGCTCTGAGAAATAGATGATAAGCATAGACACTCAAAAGAGCTATGGATAGGAGATATTCAAGCATGAAATTCAAAACATGAGAGCTCATTTAAAACAATCCAAAGAGGTATGTGCATCCTTCATAAGGCAAAGCCATTCAAAATTTAGTTTTGATATTATAGACATATATGGACTCATTTTAAACATTAAAGAGAGGTTATTAGTCCATGACAAACACCGAGGTCACCATAATCAGAAACGTGTTCCCATTGAGTTTCCCTTTTATCTTTATTATTAGGAAGTAAATGTTTATCTCATCCCCTGAGATTCCATCTAAGCCTTTCTAAGATTTCCTACTTGGAAATCTATCTAACAGAGACCTTAGAAGGTTGAAGAAGCATATTTTGATGAGGCTAATTTTCAGGTTCCACAATAGATGACATAGGATACTTAATCTTCAGTTTTATAGGGAGACATACTTAATGATTTGGTTCTCGATTTTAAGGCTCACCTAGCCAAGCAAGTTGACCTTACAAATCAACATCTTTATCATTTAATGGTAGCTACAAAGGAAACACAATCTCAACATCAAATTCCTCCTTTCATACCCATGGCTACAATAAGTACAATTCAATATTTTTCTAAACCCATGTTCATGACTTTGAATTAGATACAATAGTATAGGGAGAAATAACGTTCAAGTATAAGTTAAGATGCTAAATTCAAGAGCAAGCAGGAAATATTTTAGCCCATACCCCTCCCTCCTTAATAGCATAATGACTTTACTTCATGGAAATCCATCCAATAAATATTTTAGCATAAGGAGGAGGTGACGATGGTAAATGTTGAGAATCCTCATGAGAAAAATCAAACATCCATGGCAACACCATTAGATCTATCTCATCTTCTTTAGTATTTTTAGGGGTCTACCATGCTACTCTTTGAGAAGGATCCTCTCCTTTATGAGACAAGTAAATAAGATTAAACTAAATAAATATAAAATGAGAGTGAATTGAGTGAACAATAAGAATAACTCATTATTGGTACACCACTTTGCAAGGACAAGAATGATTCAATCTTTGATCATGCTATAGAAGAAGAGGTTTAAGTTCAGAATCAAGAGGTTATTTTTCAAGATCTTTTTGATCACATAGTAGTTGTTATTCATTAGTATGTTTCTCAAGTACTTGTAGAAACTAATAAAGAAAAGGTAAAAATAACTCTTTATCTAGAAATCAATCATGAATATAACTCATATAGAGCTATTGATAACATAGATAACATTCTTGATGTTGATGATCATTGGTAGAAGATGTACCATGAGTTATTGAGTGAGATTGAATAACTTAATAAGGTAGATTTGGATGATGATATAGGCAAATAGGTTGGAGATTTATATGAGACTTCCACTAATGTTTTTGATCTTTAATAAGGCAATTTTATTCTATATATGCCAATGCAAGATGAACTGGAGATTGAATGGATAGATGAGATGCCATTCTCTACTGAAGATGAAGATGAATCAAGTGCAACAAATCAATAACCTTCATATTATTACATAAAAAGGTTTTAAATGTGTGATAAAAATGATAAAAATGCTAATGATACTAATGAAATCCATGTATTTTCAAGTGATCATGAAGAGATGGACTTTTGAGATGACTTGGAGAGATTTTGTTCAAAGTTTGATGGTCCATCTCCACCCCATATGGAGATAGAGGAATGTATTGTAAATAATACTATTTTATCTATTCATTAAGAAGATATTAATGACATATTGCAAACACGTTTTAACACCTATGAGTAATTTGAAGATCTTAACAAACCACTACCTCAAATGGAGTATAATGAAGACACCAAGCCAAGCATATCAGCTGAGTTGCCAATATAATTATTGAATTAAAATGTAAATAATTATCATCAACCAATGAATGAAGAATATTTATAATTATTATTTCAAATTAGAATAATATAGGAAGAGGTTGATTGGGTCTTGAATCCACATCTTTAATCCATGCACCTCAAAATGGAAGTAGGAGGCCCAACTACATCATTAAGAAGACATGAACATACAAGTGCTCCTATCTACAAAAAGACACTACCAAGAGATGTAAAAAATGATTCAAGGTTCCATTGTGGAAAAAATAGCTTTCCATTTGACCCTAGAGAAAAGTTTTTCATTTTAGGTTAGTTTTTCTATCTTTGTTTTGTTGTCATAAGTGAATAACACAAGAAATAATTTACTTTCATTTTATTGTGTTTATCTTGTGTTCCTATTTCCTTAGGTTATTTACCCTTTATTATTAATTTAGTTTTTGTTTCCTTTCAATATTATTGTGTTTTTAGTTAAAAGAGGTGTTAGAAAGTTTAAAAGAGTTTGTTTGATGTTCAAAAGAGTCACAAAATCATGTTGTCATATCTCATATTGCATTGTCATGTGAAACCTAGTAGTTTATTTTGACTAAAAGGATATTTAACCCCTGTGAGTCACCATAAATACTATTAATTTATCTTATCAAGGCCAAATACCATCCCATACAATTCAAAACTTTTCCTAGTACAGTTACAAGCCTTTTCAAAGTGGTCTAAAATGTGTAATTTGGCCTATAAAGATAAATGTTTGTCTATAAATGTTAAAATTGGTATTAAAAATTTCATGAAACTAGTCAAAATACCATTGAAAACATTTATATATATGACATTAGCTTATTCCTAAAGTTTCATGCTTCAAAAGGGTCTTTAATGCAATTTTAGGCCAAAAAGGCCCATTTTGAGCCCATACATATCATTTTTGGCCACAAAAGAATGCTAAAATTCTTAATATTTGTTTTAACATTCTAAAATACTCTTAAAAATCATTATATTTCTTTAAAATTGGTTTTGGAACACTAAATTTTTAATAAAATGCAAAAAATAGCCTTTTTCTTGCATTTGCAAGGCACAAGTACAAAATTGTATGACCCTCCATACAATAGAGGTATGAAGAATCATAAGGAAGGAATGACAGGTCTCTAAAAATAATTTCATGGAAAGAGGATGCAATACAAGACCAAAACTAATCTCCTATAGTCACTTTGCTTGTTTGCACATAAGGATTGCCCTTCAAGTTTGTGGCTAGTATAGTTAGGAGAGAGAAAATTTAGGTCTACAATTTTTACTAGAGAAACTAGACATAGAGAGATTCCTATTAGCTTAATTGGTTATAAATTTTGTCTCCCATCCATCATGAATATTTATTTTAAATTCAATGTATTATTTTATAGTCTTGCATTTAGGAAGGCAGTCGATTTTCTACAATTTCTCCTCACTAGGGCATCATTTCAAGAAAAATCAATTTTTTAGGGATTATCAAGGGCATATAATTAATTTATATGGTAGACATCGATATTTTTTCACACATGTGAAGTCCAAACAAATCTCAATAATAAAATAACATGAATTGTTTTAGTTTAGCATGCTTCTAAGGAGAATTATATGATTATGAGAGAGAAAGTGTTTCAAAATTCTTTGTTTCTTCTTAGTTTGGATCTTCTTCATGTTTGAATATAATAATCATGTAGGTTTGTTATGATAATTATTCATAAATATTCATACTAAATCCATCATGGTGTTCTCAAACATCTCAAAGTCCCATTTTATCAAAATATAAGGTTTCTCAACATATTTTAAGGTACTTAGGATATTCCTAGGTTTGAAATTCAGTCAATTGTCCTCCTCTAATGGCCTCCAAACTGATACATTAGGTAAATGATATGATCATGCTTGCATAAGGTGATTTAAGGTGTCTCTCATGTTGTCCTTTCATGATTTTTTCACTCCATTTTGGTCCATTCCATCATTTCACTATCATACATGACCATTTATCACTATGTTCATGCTTTTCTCACTCCTCAATCAAGCTCCCCATCCTACATTCATGGATTTATACCCTTCCATTCATATTCACACCATGAATCCATATCAAGGAGAATCTAAAACATATCAAAGTCCATCATGGTTACTTGAAGAAGATTTCCAAACCATAAGGCAAACTATAGTCAAGGCCACCTAAAGTTAAGACACTAATAGCATGAGCTTTGTAATGAAAGAGAAAAATCCAAGGTAGATTGAGAGATACCTCTTCAAAGGTTTAAGCTCAATTATTACATGATGGATAACCTATAAGAGAATTAAAATGAATATATATATTTTTTATCCTTCTTTAAGGCTAATTTCAACCTCTGTTTGTATAACATAGTCATAGTATAGCCATCCTATGAGAGAAAATGGACGTGGTCTCTATGATTTTTTATCATGAATTGATGGTGACGTGAAGATGAGAAGTCAAATAATAATTCCAATCTAAATGAGATCTCATTTTATGTCATAAACACTTAAGAGACACTCATATGCTCTCAATTAAGGTTATTGAAGATACCTATAGGCCTATATTGAGGCTACAAAAGTTAAGTGTTACAACAATCAAGTTCTTTATACCTTCAAGGCTTGTGGAGACTAAATTGACCATAATAATGCATGGATAAGAATTGATATGAATGACCTCAACACAAATATTAAGAAAGATATATTTAAGGTTTAAATAGGGCTAAAATAACATTAAAATTCCTTATACAAGTATCCCACATAGTGACCTATATCCAAGTAAGTAAACATGCTAAATAAATAATTTAGGTGCATAAAAAATCTCAAGGAAATCATTGATTTTGTGTTAGCCAAGGAGAAAATTTGTGTTTTGATCCTTCTCTAAGGCCAATTTTAACCTCTATCTGTATAACTTAGTCATATCATATCCATCCTATGAGAGAGAAAGGGCATGGTCTCTAAGAGTTTTGGTCATAACTTGAGGGTGAGGTGAAGATGAGTAGTCAAAGAAGAATTACAATCCAAATGAGATCTCATTTCATGTCATAAATACTTAAGAGACACTCATATTCTCTCAATCAAGGTTATTGAAGATACATATAGGCATATATTGAGGCTACAAAAGTTAAGTGTTACAATAGTCATGTTCTTTATACCTTCAAGGCTTGTGGAGACTGACCACCAAAATGCATAGATAAGAATTGATGTGAATTACCTCAACACAAATATAAATAAAGATATATTTAAGGTTCAAATAGGGATAAAAGTACATTAGAATTCCTTCTATAACTAGCCCACATAGTGACCTATATCCAAGTAGGTAAACATGCTAAATAAATACTTTAGGAGCATAAAACATCTCAAGGAAGTCATTGAGTTTGTGTTGTCTATTTTGGCCCACATGCCAAGTTTCACCTACACCTAGAGAGAAGCATATTATGGTCCTAATTGAAGAAAGATAAAATGGCTTGGAAGTGGGTCTAGTAATGAAAATAAAGGGTCTTAGTGGGTTTTCATGGTGTTCATAACATGTAAGAACATCAATCAAGTTTTACAAGCAATAAGAGTTCATCAAAACCTTATAAAATGAACAAAAGATGAATTATATAAGTCTAAGAGACTAGACCATCATCAAGATGTCATGTGGAAACGAGTTGACCAGTTCACTTGTGAACTTTATAAGTTTGCTCAGGAAGCTCACATGAGCCAAAGAGTCACATGGGATTAAAATTCTTGGTGCCTAGATTATCCTCTAAAAGTTGTATGCCTTGATGAGTTTTCTCTTTTAAGTAATGAGTCTTTAAAGTTTAGTTTACAGAATGGATCATTCATACAAACATCAAAATAAAGATCAATATTTACCCATTAGGGTTAAAAGATTGATGGTTGCATGGACAACAATTACAATTATGTAAATGTCAAATTATGAGTACATAGATGTCAAATTTGGGCCTCATGAGTTAGCTATTTGAGTTTAAATGGTGGGTATAGACAAATCTAATAGTGTGAGTTCATTCATACATCTTGATCTAGTAGTTCAAGATTGAGTCAACTTGTCAAAGGATATTAGGTGAAAGGAAATAAATATCCCACATTAATTCATACCAAGGAGATATACAATGGAAAGAATGTCAAAATATAAAGGATCTAATAGTAGGGATCTATAGGACCAATAGAAACAAAGATAGTTTGGAGCTATTTGATTGGTTTGAGTCAATATTCGATGGACAAAGTCAAACCTAGGAAATTTCTCATTAGATATTGAAGAATTTTTTTGACCAAATTAAGTAAAAGAATGGATCCAAGATCAATCATGGCTCAGGTTGAACCAGAGACAAAATTTTGAAGTACATTAATAAGGTAGACATGTAGACTTCAACAAATTCATCACCAGAACCAACTGCATGAAACTAACCCTTCTATCCATTTTTGTATGCTACAATGAACCAATGAAGAATAGTTATCACCATGGAAAAACTATAATAGATTGATCAGATTACTATAACTACATCAACATCAAAATTCAACTCATAACAATTTGATCCCACCATTACAAATGTAAGGGAGTATCAATGAGGGAATAATGTAACTATGCAATAGTTTGAAGTGATTAGGATCAATCAAGAAGCTTTAATGAACATAAATGTAGAGATAATTATAACTATGACTCAAATGAAGTTAATCTCATTGATTCCATTTTTAGCACCAAAATATCTCTCTCTTACTTCCCTTTCTTCTATAAATATAGATTTTGAGCTATTTATGAACATACCTTAGGTTGGTATGACTAGACTCTACCAAAAATTGTATTTTTCACCTCTTAAAGTAATGAGAAAGGAATTTGAAATGTTTATCATATGTACTTAGTGTTTTGTATTTTTTCAATAGGCAAAAGTGATTTTCATCTTCCCTTTACATGTTAAAGTTTAATTAAAATGCTAATATACTTTCCATGCTTGTCATATAGCATGTCTTAATGTTGATGTCTTAGGTATATAATGGATTTTTGACTATAATTGATTCCAATTAGGCCTTACCCTCATCACCCTCTAGCCTAAATCCATCAAATTGATCTCTAGGTAAAGCACTATTTCTTGGAAACTATTATAGGCACTAAATTAGTTCTATTCATAGTCCATTAGTGTGTATAAATTTCAAGATTATGAGTGGATATAATGAATTCATGGTGCTTCATAACATGTTATAATAGGTTTTACTTTATACAATCTCTTGTCTCTTCTCACCAAAAATTGTTTAGGTCTTAAAAAGAGAGGTCCAAATTATCATATCTAAGGAGATACCCTCATTAAAAACCCTGTAGGTATGACCCAAACATAGGTAACCCAAAACCTAGGTCAATATCAGGTTGGACAAGTTTTAAAAGTAGAACTTGAACACTTTTATTTTTAGCTAGGGTGTAACCTAAGTCCCTAATTATTCTAGCATGCCCAATGAGACCACTTATTCACATCAAGTGAAACATTTTCATATTTTCATACTTTTCATGTCCCCAAGATTTGTCACAATATCCTCTATAAAATGGAAAGAGATATATTTATTTGATCTATCTTTCTAATCAACAACAAATAAGAAATCCTCTCATTCAAATCCTACACCTATACCTCTTATTCCCCCTATTGCTACACAAAATCCTCCTATTCAAGCCAATATTATTTATCCAAATATTGTTTTAAATCCCATACCTTAGATGATTATTCCTATAATACAAGTATTTATTCCATTTAATGGTGGTATTCTTTTAAATCTTACTTAATGAAATGATATTCTAACCTCTACTTTGAAGGATCTTCCTTATTTTATAAGGGAACATCTAGTTAATCCTATATAAAATATTATATATATTACTAACCTCTATTTAGTGCATCATGTGACTCAATAAAATGTAGAAATGAGGTTGTTAGTAACTTCTCTTAAAGGAAAAGTACTTCAGTGGTATATAAGATTGGCTCCATCAATCAATAATTGGAATTAATTTGGAGACATCATATGCAAGCACTTTGAGGACAAAAGTGATCATCTTTCACTAGTGGATAAAATTAAAATAATTAAGATATTCAATAATGAATTCATGGTGGATTTCAATTACAGTTTCTAGAATACTTGGGATAGAATTCTTGCAGTGATTAAGCCTACACCCAACTATGATTTTTTAATCTATTTAAATGCTCTCAATTCAAATGTAGCTATGATGATTCAATCTATGGGAGGGAAAACTCTACCTAAGGCTTTTGAAGTTTCAATCAAGGATGATAATTTACTTATACAAGTAGGTAAGTTGTCTTTAAGTCCGCTATTGCCTCACTTTCTAGAGATTCACCATCTTGCTCCAACTATTGCTCCACTTCCACATTTAACAAAGTTTTATCAAATAAAAGGTGATCAAGATGATAGATTGGAGAAGATAGAGATTCTTCTCAATAATCAAAACAATTTTGTTGCAATATAAAGATAAAAATCTCTACCATACAAGCCATATCAAGATACTAATTATAATTATTAGTATAATAGGCCATCCTATCAGTCCAATCAATAAGGAAAAGGGAAAAATTCTTAGTCAAGGAAATATAATCCTAATGATCCAAGTAATTCTAGAGATAGTGTGCCAAATCAGAGCAATTATGCTTAAGAAGGGAAATGGAACCATCAATGTGATCAAGGAAATAACATGGCAATGACTCCAACTAGTGATATCTCACATTATTATTATATGCAACAAAGTTTCATTCCTCCTTCATATGAAAACTAGCCACCTTGTCATTATACGAAAGCCTCTATACCACATGGATACATTGCTTCATTTACTCAAGTAGAAGTGTCAAATCTATAAGGAGAAGGAGGTGGTAAATCACCTACTAAAACTATAGTTGTGAACTTCCAAGAAGGTGTTGACTCTTTTGAGCACATAGTATCTAATCAAAGTCAAAATATGCCTAATATTGATAATTTAGTTGCAACCCATAGTACATCCAACAAAAAGGAAATTTTTGATGGTTAAAATCCTAAAAAGGTAGTCCCTTTTCCTTCTCATCCACTAAAATGGACCACCACTCATGAACTACCTCAAAATACATCAAATGATCAGGTTCAAGATCCAAAGAGGTAGAATGTGAAAGGGCCTTATATCCTTGAGTTCACACAACATCTAGGATCCCCTCATTCTATTAAATTATATTTGAGTACAACCACTTATCCACTTGGTATTATGGATCATATAAATAAAACCTAAATATAAATTTCAATGTGGGATATACTATTATTCCTGAGACAAAAGGAATATTTGCAAGAGGAGTTTTCAAAGCTCATTATCTCTGATAGATTACATGAAAAATAAAGATTAAGTGTTTTTATAACTAACTATAATCCATTTATTGAGCCTTAAGCTCCTAAGGTAACTAATCCTCCTCCATTATATATTTCAAATGTCATAAGAGATTGTCTTGTCCATGATTGTATGATTGATAGTGGATCTCATACTTTTATCATGCTTAAATCCATAGATAAAAAAATAGTGTTCAAGTATGAACCTCATGAAAAAGGAATGTTAAATTTATATTATTATCCTATGAAGACTATGGGCATCCTCAAATATCTTAATATTTTACTTGTTGCTTGTCTAAATTTCACCATTTCATAGGATATAATTGTGGTTGATTTACCTCCATACTTTACACTATGCCTATCTAGGGATTTCATTACTAAAATTGGATCCTACCTTTATTTAGATTGGTAATACATGGTTTTCATAACCATAAATGGAATAAAAATCACTATAAATGAACCATATATGCCTAATATCTCTAATATAAATTGTAGTATTTCAGAAGAAGATGAGGATACTAATGATCAAGAACCTCCTAAGCCATTTGATGTCATATATATATCTACTACTAGATGAGTGGTATCTAATAACCATGGGTATGACCCATAAAAAAGCATATAAGAAGATGGTTTTGGTGTCTACTGCATGCATGAAGAAGGTAACTCATTTCATAGTCTTACCGACACAAAGCAGGATCAAGAGGGAGTATGAAATCTATGATTTGATGGATCTAGATAAAAAAATTGAAGTGGAGTTGTGTAATATTGGTTTCACCTCAAAATAAAAGGTATTACAATTTAAATAGATTTAAATTTAGTTTTAGATCAAATACTATAGAGTATGAAACTCTTATTCATGGCCTTCAATGGGCTAGAAAGAGAGGTATTAAGCTTGTATACGTAAAAGGTCATAATTATTTGGTAGTGAAATAAGTTAGAGGATTAAGTGTAGAAAATAACCCCCTCTTAAAATTTTATAAAAAAAAATTGGGACCTCATAGAATATTTCTTAGCATTTGATATCCATTCCATTCCTAGAAGTGCCAATCAACATAAAGATATACTTATTTCCATAGGATCACAATGTGATATAGTAGAATATATCAAGGACAATAAAGATCAAATATAAATAAAGGTTGTATATATGCCTTAAATTACAAATAATTATTTAATTTGGTAAGTATTTGATAGTGATAAATATATAGCCTATTTCCTACAAAATGAGTCAAATTTTTGTTTAAAAAAATCAAAATAAATTACAACACCAATATGAAGATCATATTGTGAAATTAATATCAAACAAGATGCCTAAATGTTTAGTTATTTTGGAGATAATTTTTAATTAATATGATCAACTTACAATGGACTAGTTAAGCATCTCTTCCAAGGAAGAACATTATGAGCAAGTTCACATAGGTGAAGGTAAACAACTCAAGTGGGGTAAAGTGAAAAGTTATTCTAAGAGAGTAGATTTCATTTCGCTATGTAATTAGTAAATGGATGTAATTTCTTGTAAATACCATTATTGGAAAGTGTTTTACCCTAGATTAGCACATCATACTATTGAGCTTGAATAGGATGCAAAACCAGTAAGACAAAAGTAAAGGCCTGTCAACCTCAAGGTTGAAATTTTCATGAAAAAGGAGCTTACCAAGATGATTGAGTAAAGTATAATATTTCCTATTAATCATTAAAAATGGGTAGTAACCCTTATTTTAGTGAGAAATAAAAATGGAGAGATAAGACTATGTGTATTTTAGATATTTAAACAAAGTGTCACTAAAATATCACTATCCTCTTCTTTCCATGGATCAAATATTGTAGAGGGTATTAGGTTCATAAAGGTTCTCCTTACTACATGGGTACTCAATTTATAACCAAATATTGGTGAAAGATCAAGATTGGTATAAAATAGCTTTCACAACCAAATGGGGTGTTTATTATTACTAAAAGATGCCTTTTGGGCTCTCTAATTTTGGAGCCACTTTTTAAAGGGTAATGAATGTTGCCCTTCAAGGTATTTTGATTGAAATGGTCTTAGATTATGTTGATGACATTATTGTATTTTCAAAGGATACTAATTATCATCTAACACACTTGAAAGTTTTTTTTGATAGGTGCAGATAATTTGGAGTTTCATTGAATCCAAAAAAGTGCATCTTTTCAGTGCATGAGGGGATACTTCTTGGGCATGTTGTATTTAAAGATGGTCTTTATATTGATCCAGAGAGGATAGAATAAATAATCTCTCTATCATTGCCAAAACATAAAAAATGATTGAAAATATTATTAGACAAGATAAATTTCATCAAAATATTTATTCTTGGATTTGCAGAATTAGTAAGGCCACTCACTCAAATGTTAAAGAAACATCAAGAATTAACTTGGAATAAAGAGGGTAAGAGAAGCTTTGAATCCATCAAAAAATAAATTAACCAAGATCATACTTTTATTAATATATATTTTAGTAAGTATTTCTTTATGTATGCTTTTTCTACATTTAGTAAAATTTCAACCATGCTTACATAGTAGAATGGTGAAGATTGGAACAACCCATTGCTTTTTTCACTCAAATTTTTGAAGACTATGAGGATAGTTATTCTTTTGTTGAAAATAATTTACTTAATATTATAAGAGGTTTGAAAAAATTAATATATTTGGTTTCAAATAATAAGATTATACTAAAGGTAGTTTATCCTAGCATGAAATATTTCATCCTCAATAGAGACCTAAGTGAAAAGAGAGCTAGATGGGTCACTAAGTACATGAAATGTGATATTTAATTGAAGGTCACAAAGTTGGTTAGAGGTAAATTATTGTGTGAAAATCTTGAAGAAGATGTGAAAGAAGAAAAAGAGATGGTTTTGACACTTCAAGATACCCAATAGGAAGTTGAAACTACTTTTTCATCCAGTTGGACATAAGACATTACCAAATTCCTTTAAATAAGAGAATGTCCAATAACCTTAGATGCATCAAGAAGAATAAATTTTAGACTAAAATTAGTACCATACATTTTTATTGATGGAGTGTTTTTAAAAATATATATTATAGTTATGTTTTTAAGGTGTGTTGAAACTAATCAAAGTAACAAGATTTTAAAATAATTTCATGATAGTCCTTTTAGAGGCCATTTTACAACCAAGACCACACCTAAAAAAATCATTAGATCTGGTTAATCTTGACCTAATTTAAGAATGCACATGCATGGGTTAGGAAATATTCAAAGTGTGTAATGTTTAAAATTAAATAGAGTCTAGTTGTTATTCAATTGAGGCCTATTTAGGTTGAGCAACCTTTCATGCAATGGGGTTTGCACTTCATTGGCATGATACATCCTCCATCTAGTGCTAGTCATAAATGGTACTTGATAGCCATATAATATTTCCCCAAGTGGGTGAAATTAGTGCCTTTGAAGGAAATAAATGAAAATTTTGTGCTTGAGTTTTATGAGAGTCTAGTCACCCATTTTAGAGTACCTTCCACTATAATATTAGACAATGCTTTGGCATTCAGTAGTGCAAAGGTATGTGAATGGGATCTTGAGAAAGGTATTTATCTAAAACCTTCATCAAATTACTATCCATAGGTTAATGGAATAGATGAGTCCACTAACAAGAACCTAATTTGGATCATCAACAAAACATTGGAAGATAATAAGAGATCTTGGCACACAAAGTTAAAAACTAATTTATGGGTTAATAAGATCACACCCAAGAAGGCCATTATTCATTCACCTTCTCTCTTAGTTTATGGAAGAGAAGAAAGGCTACCTATCTTATTGGATATCCTAACTTTGGAACTTATACACCAACTAGAGCTTTTAGAAAGTGATACAATGAAGGTTAGGATGAATGAACTGAGAGAACTGGAGGAGATAAGAGAAGATGCCATGCATACCATGTGGTCTAACTATCATCAAGTTAAGAATTTTTTTAACAAGATAGCTTCATCAAGGACATTTCATCAATGTGACATAGTCCTTAAATGGGAAGAGGACCATGCAAAACTAGTAAAACACTCCAAGTTTGAAATCTTTTGGAATAGACCTTATGTCATCACAATTTGTATGGGAAGCAATACCTTCGAGCTTCCTAGATTGAATGGAGAGAGATTTATTGTCCTTTTCAATGGGAGGTATCTTAGGTTCTACTATTTATTTTATCTCATGCTTTTTGTACATAGGTAGATAGGTCTATCTTTTGCTCCAAGTGATTTTTCACATTGCTTTGTTTGTTGTTTAGTTAGTTTTTTTGTCCATTTTGTTGCTTTCTTGTTTTTTGTGAGTTCCTCATTGCTCCAAAATTGCTTCAAGAATCAATCAGAGTCATTTTTGAAAGTAATACCTTATTCATTTAGTCATCATGAGAAAGTTTGGTCAATGACTAGGTTCCATGACCATCAGGCTATTCAATCTAGATGAGTTGCTAGAAATGATGGCCATTTTGGCCCACATGCCAAGCTTTGCCTAGACCTAAAAATAAACCTAGTAGGGTCCCAATTAGAGAAATATTAAGTAGCTTAGAAGTGTGTCCATAAATGTAAATGGAGGGTCTAATCAAGTTCCTATGGTGTTCATAGCATGTAGGAACATCAAATAGGTTGTCCAAGTAGTAAGAGTTCATCAAAACCTTAAAAATGAACAAAAGATAAACTATGTAAGTCTAAAGGACTAGATCATCATTAATATGTCATGCAAGAATGAATAAAATAGTTCACTTGTGAATTTTATAAGTTTACTTAGGAATCCATTGTGAGCCAAAGAGTCACATGGGATTGAATTTCTTGGTGCCTAGATCATCCTCTAAAATTTTCATTCCTTGATGAGTTTTCTAGCTCAAGTTATGATTCTTCAAAATTTATCTTAAATAATGAAATGTTTGTGTAGAAATAAAAGTAAAGCTCAGCATTTATCCATTGGTGTTAAAATATAAATGATCTTGTAGACATGAATGCTAGTCATGTAGATGTCAAATGATGGGTGCATGGATGTAAAATTCAGGCCATAAAAAATAACCATTAGGGTTCAAAATTCCTAAGACATTCACATAGATGTCAAAGGCATTCATGTAGACATCAAATATGAACTTGTGGATGTCAAATTTGGGACTCATGAGTTAGATTTTTTATTTCAAATGGTGGGTATAGGAAAATTTGATTGTATTATTTCATTCATACATATTTAAAAATTGGTATGAGATTGATTGAATGTGTTAAAGGATATTAGGTAGTAGGAAATTAATGGCCCACATTCATTCATACAAAGCATATCTATGGTGTACAAGAGGTAAAAAAGTCAAGAATTTAATAGTAGGGATCTATGGGAAAAATAATAACAAAGATAGTTTGGATCTATTTAATTGGTGTGAGTCAATATTCAATGACCAAATTTGAATACAAGATATTTTTCATTAGAGGTCAATGAAGCAATTTTTAACCAACATAATTAAAATCATGGAGTTGAGTTTGAGCATGGCTTAAGTTAAACTAGAACCAACATTTCCAAGGATAGAAAAAAGGCAGACACATATACTTCAATAGCTTCATCACAAAAATTAGTTTTATGGAAGTGAACTTATTTCCACTCTTGCATGCCACAATGAACCAGTGAAGAGAAGTTAGCACTAGGATAAAACTCTAACAGATTGATGCAATTATTAGAACTAAATCAATTCCAAAACTTAGCTTAGAATAGCTTGAACCCATCATTGTAATTGTAAGGGAGCATAAAGGAGGGAATAATTTAATTACAAAATGGTTTGAAGTGATTAGATCAATCAAGAAGCTTGAATGAGCATAAATGTAGATGTAGTTGTAACTACAGTTCAAATGGAGTTGAGCTCATTGATTCCATTTTTAGTGCCAAAATCTCTCTCTTGATTCTATTTATTATATAAATATATCCTTTGAGCTATTGATTAACATCCCTCAGGATAGTATGACTAGAATCTACCAAAAATTATATTCTACACCTCTTGGAGTAATGATAAAAGCATTTGCACTATTTTTTATTTATACTTAGTGTTTTGTATTTCTTTGATAAGCAAAATTAGTTTTCATCTTCCCTTTGTAGGACCAAGCTAGACATAAATGATAATAAACATTATTTTCAAGTCAGTTAACATGTCTTAATGTTGATATCTTAGGTATAGAGTGGATTGTTGATTATAAGTGCTTTCAGTTAGGCCTAACCATCATCGTCCTGTAGCCTAAATCCATCAAATTGACCTCTAGGTGAGGAATTGTAACTTGGAAACTATTGTAGGAACTACATTATTTATATTCATATTCCATTAGTGTGTTGAAATTTCAAGATTATGAGTGGATATAATGCATTTATGGTGCATCACCACATGTTAGAATAGGTTTTACTTTATGCAATCTCTTGACTCTTTTCACCCCAACTTGTTTAATTCTTAGAAAGAGAGGTAGAAATTATCATATATGAGGATATATCCTCATTAAAAACCATAGAGGTTTTACCAAAACATAGGTAACCCAAAACCTAGGGCCATTACCATGTTTGAGTAGGTTTGAAAGAAGAACTTGAACACTTATGTTTTCAACTAGGGTGCAACCTAAGTCCCAAATAGTTTGTTGTGAAATAATTTGACAAGTAATCACCATTTTCACACCTTTTGTCACCTTGTTTGATATCAAATATCTCCAAACATCTTACACCTTGATACACTCCATAAATACCTATATTCAATGCCAACATAGTCAATGTGAAGAAGAGATAATTCTCAAGAAAGAGGAATTATGACTTTGTAGGTGGCAATTTTTGTTACAAGGGGATGATTATTATTTTAGATAAAAATTATACCTAAAAATGGGTTTTAAATCAAAAAAATTCATATTATTATGAGGCCATAGTTACCTAAAATAAGGTTTCTCAATCCATGAGGACACATTTCCAAATCTAAGCAAGGAGTGATAGCGAAGGGAACTAGTAGTAGAGTTTCATCCTTGAATGTCAATAAATGGAAAAATAAAGATATGGATGAGATAAATAAGGTAAAGTGAGTGTTTCAAAAATGAACATATTTAATTTCACATAAAAAACCTCCTATATCCTCCTTAAGAAATTAGGCCTATCTTCAAAAGGGCAAAGAGTGGTTCTAGACACAGTGGTCCATAAAGGAGTCCCATGGTATGAAATAATCATAGTTTCATGATGATGTGAGGTCAAGGATAAATAAATGGTTTAAAAACACTAAAATACTTATTATTTAACCTTGAAGGTCAATACCTATAGCTTTAAAGAGTACAAACCTATTGTTAGTCCCATAAAGGTCATGAAAACACAATAGTTCACTATGAGTTTCAAATGATATGGAGGATTCATAAGTAATGATGTATATTAAAATGAGGTCAAGAGGGTATGTATGATGCTTAAGGATAGTCTAAAATCCTTTAACATAAAATTGGCACCTACGACCATGTTAAACACAATCATTCTACAAACTAGTATGCAAGTTAAGGGTTAATGGTCTATAAAAGAGATTTCACATCCAATATAATAGAATGTATCAATAAAAAATGATGTAATAATATAAATAATAGGATTAATTTAGTTATAAAAACCAAACACTAGTAAATTCAACTCCAACACAGTCTTACAACCATACAAATGGCTTTCTTATTATACACCCCCACCTTCTCAAACGTCAATACTAGAGACTATTCATGTCAAGAAGTGAATCAGTGAAGACATATTATGATATTCAAGTAAAAATATGGAAATTATATAAAACCTTTTTCAAATATACTTGATCACTATCAATAATATAAAGGTACTACATAGGCTTTTTATATAGACTTTAACTATGTAGGGATAAAAAGCACTATTTTTTAGAATAATATGTTAAAAGGAGCATGTAGAGAAGGTTTAAAATGTCTATGGAGGTTTAAAAAGTACCAATAAGGATAAACTGGTTACAAAATACCTCTATTTCTTGTAATGGAAACTAAAACATAGTTAGTCACATACACAGTCAATGCATAAGAGGTTAATTTTAAGAAATTTATGTATTTTAGGCATCTACATGTGGAATTGAGACCTAAAAATTGGTTAATATAATAATTATAACTTTAACAATACTATAATTACATCATATATTTTAATTTAGGGTTGGATATTTTCACTATTTTGACATAGTCCCCTGCTTGTCTTAAAAGAGTCATGATGGAGCTAGAAGATGTCCTTGAAAGGTTTTCATGTTTTGATAGAATTTTAGAGATTATTGAAGTTATAAAAATAATGAAAAGGTGTTTTAAAATATACATACAAGTTTTTGATGTCATAATAATCTATTTTCAAAGTAAGCCATGCCCTTGAGGGTTGAGGCCATCAAATAGGCTTATGTGTTTTTTTTATAGATTTTTACTTGTTTTTATGACTTGTTAATGATGTATACACTTTAAAGAGAGATATAAAATAAATTTTAAATGATATACAATGTTTATAATCTCACTAAAAATTATTTAAATGTGAGATAATAGGTAGACTAAGTGATCTAAGGTAAAATAGGCCATTTTTGCAACTAACCCCATATGTAGTCTCAAAAGCATCAAGACCAAAATGAAGATTGAGAAATAGAATAAGGTAAAATGGATATATATATATGAATTAAATAATTATTTTTCCTCTTTAAATATCATTTTATATGTCATAAATACCCTAAAATTTATATTTGGCCAAATAAGGCCTAAAACCTAGTTTTAAGCCTAGAATGCCTACAACATTGTGAAGACATCTCCAAGTACTAAAGTGATAAATGAAAATTTGAGAATGATATTAAGAGATGTTTTAGGTTCCATTATGGTTATTTAAATCAATTAAAATAAATTTAATGTTTATTTTTAGTCCAAAGAGTAAGTTTGAATTCTATAGGCTAAGACACCCATTCGAGCCATCTGATCAAGTGTTTTTATCTTTCACCACATGAAGAGTTTGGAAAAATGATATAATAATAATTTTAATAAACATATTTACTTATATTTTATGAAAAAAATATGCTTTTTTATGGTTTTTACTTTATGAAAAATCTCTAAGAGCATAAACATGTCTAGAATACTTGCAAACCCTATAGGCAAATTTCTTTACATAGGTATCTTTTCATAAATTTTGAATGGGAAACCAATATTTTTAAGGAATTTTAGGGGTTATGTATAATAAACATTAATTTTAATAATATTATTTTTTTAGGTCTTTAATTTATGAACCATCGTTAATAAGGTTCACTTCCAAAACCCTCCCAAACCCTCATAGTGACCAGTTTTGAGAAAAGTCAATTTCATTACCATCAAAAACTCTTGGATAAACCTAAAACATATTAAAAAATAAATTAAAATTATATAGCGTCTTATAAATGGTAATTTTTTAATGGATTTATATGTATCAGGATAAAAAAATTTAAGAGAAAAAGTTACAAACGCTGAGGTACAAGGTGGTTTACATGAAATCCAATCAATGGAAATTAGATTTTGAGAATTTTTATTAATAATAAAATTATAATTTCCTAAAAAAATACATTTAATATTCCTTATAAACTCATAAAAAATAGCCACTCTATAGGAAATTCAAGTAGAATTGACCTAGTCAACTAGTTTGACGGATTTATAGGTGTCTCTTCATCAAAAGGAGCTTTTTAATGATATGGAGGATTGTTATAGGCATAAATATCATTGTATTTTGAGGTTTCAATATTTTTACATATGTTATAAGGTCATAAAATTCAATAATTTAAGCTATTAGTCCTAATTGGTCAAATAATAGATAGTCAAGATTCTATAGCTCACTCTTCTCTCTTGTATGCCAATCTCTTGGCTTTTGATATTATCAACTTTTATATATTCAGAATTTCAATCCAATTTTTGATATCCCTCTCTCTAGAATGATTAAAATATACCAATTTTGAGATTTATACAATTTAGAGATGAATAAAATGACTATTTTTAGATTCTTATATTCTGGTTTAGTGTGTTTGTGTTAGTTGATATACACATGTGGTAGTAATTTCTCTATTGGTAGGTCCTGATCTCACCTAGTTACTAGTATGTCATTTTATGTAGGTCATTTTTAGTTTTTGATGTTGATTTATTTACCTAAAAATGAATATATTGATTGGTGTGTGCCTTAAATCAGGCTTATTCAATCATTTCCCTCATGTTTTGATCAATTGATGAACCTTTATATGAAATAATTTTTTGTAGGAGTCATATGGAGGTGTAGATTCAAACCTTACATTATCTTATTATTGTTTTAGAAACTAAAATAGAGCACAATAAATACAGGTGTATCACCATCAATAGAATACATTTCCCTTTCAATTATCATTCTTACCCTTTTCATCCCAAATGTATAGTAGGTTTTAATAGATAGAGAAAAGCGATACATCAGAGGAGATATCCTCTTCAAAATTAGAGGTCTTGTCTATGATCAAGTCTCTCATACCTTAGGTCATTCCAATGTTAGTCTAGGTGTGAAGGAGATAGTCTAGGTGTGAAGGAGATCTTGAGCAATAACCAATCAACCTTTAATAGGGTGTTATCTATGTTGTTAACGATTCTGACATGCTTAGTGGGACATAGATCCAACCATTGGAGTACAAATTTGTATAATATGAATCTTCATAAGTAGTTTAAATTACTCATATGGTCCTTATCTTAGAGGTAAAAGGCAATTTTTTTTCAAAAATTAGTTGATTTTCATATGTCTTTTAGGCTATGGCAACCTATATAGAAGAATTCTATCATTCATCTCCTTATCAATAGTTCCAAAATGATCCATATACATCTTGGTATGATCTTGATGACCTCCATAAGCCATACCATGATTCATACCATCCTTAAAATTAGTATCACCAACCATATATAGAGCCTTATAAGTAGTATGGTGACTCATTTCAATCTTATGATGAGCCCCACGAACCTTGTTATCTTCCTAATTAGCCCAATAAAGTCATAAAATAATCAATCTCAAGCTTAAAACAAACCATGTTTGGCTATGAGAAATGAATGATAAGTATAGACACTCAAAATATATATGGACAAGAGATCTCCAAGCATGAAACTCAGAACATGAGAGCTCTTTTTCAGTAATCGAAAGAGGTATGTGAATCCTTCATAAGTAAAATCCATTAAAAGTTTAGTGATGATATTATAGACATATTTTGACTAATTGCAAGCATCCAAAAGAGGTTATTGATCCATGAGAAACACCAGGGTCACCAAATCAGTAAGATGTTCCCATTGAGTTTCCCTTTTATCTTTATGATTAGTAATAAAATGTTTATCATAGCCCCCAAGATTCCATTCAAGCATTTTCAAGATTTCCTACTTGGAAATATATCCAAGAGAGATCTCAAAAGGATAAAGAAGAATGTTTTGAGGAGGCTAATTTTTAGGTTCTAGAGTAGATCATACAAGAGACTTCATCTTCAATTTTCTAGGGGGACATCCCTAATGACTTGGTTTTTGATTTTGAGGCTCACCTAGCCAAGTAAGTTGAGCTTGGAAATAAACATCTTCATTAATCAATGGTAACTACAAAGGCAACACAATCTCAATATAAAATTCCTTCTTTCATACCCATGGATAAAATAATTGCAATTAAAGAGGTATATAAACCCAAGTTCATTACTTGGAATCAGATATAGTAGTTCATGGAGAAATAAGAACTTTCAAGCATAAGTCAAGATGCTAAAGTCAAGAGTAAGTATGAACTCATTTAACCCACACCCCTCCCTCCTCAAGTGCCCAAGTAATTTCCTTCATGGAAATCCATCCAATAATAATTTCATTAGAAGGAGGAGGTGATGGTAGTCAAGGTTGAGAAGACTAATGAGAAAAATCAAACATCCATGGTAGCACCATTAGATCTATCTCATTTTATTGAGTTTTTTAAGGGGCCTACCATGTCACTTTTTGAGAAGGATCCTCTCCTTTATGAGGAAAGTAAAGAAGATTTAACCAAAGAGATATAAAATGATATTAACTTGAGAAATCAATAATAATAAATAATTATTGAGACAACATGGCAAGGACAAACATGATTAAATCTTTCATCATGCCATAGAATAAGAGGTTTTAATTGAGCATCAAGAGGTAGTTTTTTAAGATTTTCTTAATCATATAGTAATTTTTATTCATCAAGATGTTTCTCAATAACTTATAGTATCTAATAAATAATAGGTATAAGGAAATATTTATGTATAAATAAGCCATGAAGATAACTCACATAGAGATATTTTTGAGATAGAGA
Organism: Torreya grandis; assembly: GCA_037957365.1. Taxonomy (NCBI): domain Eukaryota; kingdom Viridiplantae; phylum Streptophyta; class Pinopsida; order Cupressales; family Taxaceae; genus Torreya; species Torreya grandis. The sequence goes on from JARHVA010009022.1 coordinate 293,897, forward strand.
ACATTCCTAAAGTTGACGATCATTAGAAGCAACTATACCATTTGTTCTTGAGTGAGATTGAAGAACTTTAGATGAGAGATTTACATGATGAGATAGGAAAATAGATTGGATATTTATATGAATATTCCAAAAATGTTCTAGAGATTCAATAAGGCAATGCTATTTTGAAGATGCAAAGGAAAGATGAGCTGGAGCTTGAGTGGATAGATGAGATGCCATTATCTACTGAGATGAAGATGAAACAAGTGCATTAAATCAAGAACCATAATATGACTCCATATAAATTATATAAATGTGTGATCAACATGATTTAATGGTAAGGATAATAATTAAATCCATGTTTTTTCAAGTGATCATGAAGATATGGACTTTTGGGTTGACTTGGAGGGCTTTTGTTTAAATTTTGATAGTCCATCTCCACCCCATATGGAGATTAAGGAGTGTCTTGTAGAGAATATTATTTAATATATTAATCAAGAAGAGATTAATGACATATTGTAGCCATGTTTTAACACCTATCAATAATTTGAATATCTTAACAAACTACTACCTCAAATGGAGGATAATGAAGATACCAATCTAAGCATATCAGTTGAGTTGCCAATACAATCATTGAATGAGAATGTGACAAATCATCTTCAACCCATGATTGAATAATATTTATCATTATAATTGAAAATTATAATAATATTGGAATATGATGATTGGGTATAGAATCCACATCTTCAATCCATGCACCTCAAAATAGAAGTAGGAGGCCCAATTACATATTCAAGAAGACATAAAGATAAAGTTGATCCTATCTTAAAGAATACACTACCAAGAGATTGAAAAAATTATTAAAGGTTCCATTATGGACCAAATATATTTCCATTTGACCCTAAAGGAAATATTTTCATTCCAAGTTAGCTATTTTAGGTTTGTTTTGTTTCTGTAAGTGAATAGCATAAGTAGTAGTCTACTTCCCTTTTATTATGTTTGTCTTATTTTAATATTTCCTTAGGCTATTTGTCCCTGCTTAATAGTTTTTTTTTTTCATTTTAGTATTTTCATTATTTTTTTAGTCAAAAGAGGTGTTACAAACTACAAAAGAGTTTGTTTAACATTCAACAGAGTCATAAAATCATGTTGTGATGTCTCAGATTGCATTGCCATCTAAAAGATAATAGCTTATTTTGAAAAATAGGCTGGTAAACCCTTGTGGGTCTCTATAAATACTATTAATTTTTCCTATCAAGGATAAATACCAACCCATCCAATTTATAATTTTTTCTAGTACAGTTACAAGCCTTTTCAAAGTGGTCTAAACTATGTATTTTGGCCTATAAAGACAACATTTAGTATTTAAATTTTAAAATTGGTATTAAATATTTCATAAAACTATTAAAAATAACTTTTAACAAATTCATATATATGAAATTAGCTTATTCCTAAAGTTTCATTCTTTAAAAAGGTCTTTTATTGTAATTTTAAGCCAAAAAGGCCCATTTTGAGCCCACACATGCCATTTTTGGACCCAAAAGCATGTAAAAAGACTTAATATTTGTTTTAAAATTATAAAAGACACATTTATATCATTATAATTATATAAAAGTGGTGGTGTAAGACTAAAGTTTCAATACAAGGCAAAAATGAGACTTTTTCACGCATTTTCAAGGCACATGTACATAATTTTATGACCATTCATACAACAGAGGTCTAATGCAAGAGAAGGAAGCCATGATAAGTATCCTAGAATAATTTCATGGAAATAAAATGCAATAAAAACCTAAAAATAGTCTCGTATATTCACTTTACTTGTTTACACATAAGTACTACCCTTCAAGTTTGCAATTGGTATATAGGAGAGAGAAGAATCGGGTCTACAATTTTTGTGAGATAAACTAGACTTAGAGAGATTATTTTTGGTGTATTTGATTCTAAATTTTGTCTCATGTCTCTCATGAAACATCTATTTAAATCAAAGGTATAATTTTATAGTCTTGCGTCGAGGAAGGTAGTCATTTTTCTACAATTTCTCCTCACCAAGGCATCATTTCAAGAAAATTCAAGTTTTTAGGGTTTCTTAGGGAAATTTAATTAATTTAAATGGTATAAATAAGTCCATTTTCACAAATTTGAATACCAAAAAAATATGTATAATAAAAGAGAGTGAAATTCTATAGTTTAGCATGCTTCTAAGGAGAATTATATGGTTATATGAGAGAAAGGGTTTCAATATTCTTGCTTTCTTCTTGGAAAGGATATTCTTCATGTTTTCATATGAACCTCATGTAGGTTTATCATGATAATTCTTAAAAATATTCATATAAAATATATCATGGTGTTCTCAAGCATATAAAAGTCCCATTTAGTAAAAACTAAGGTTTCTTATCATATTTTAAGTTACTTAGCATAGTCCTAGGTTTCAAATTCAGCGTATTATCCTCCTCCAATGGTCTCCAAATTGATACATCAGGTAAAGGATAGGATAATGATTGAATAAGGTTATTCAATTTGGATCTAATGTTGTCATTTAATTCTATTTTCACTCCATTTTGGTCCAATCCATCATTTCATTGTCATACAAAGTCATTTCTCATTGTGTTCATACTTTGTTCACTCTTCATTCAAGGTTCCCATCCTTCATTCATGGTTTTAGACCCTTACATTAATATTCACACCATGAATACATAACAAGGAGAAGATAAATAATATAAAATTCCATCATGGTTACTCAATGAAGATTTTAAGACTATAAGGAAAGATAAAATCAAGGCCACCTATAGTCAAGACACCAATAAATGGAGCTTTGTCATCAAATAACAAAAGCCAAGGCAGATTGAGAGATACCCCCTTGAAGGTTAATGATCAATTATTACATTATGGATACCATAAAATATAATTACAAGGATAAATTTTTTGTTTTGATCCTTCTTTAAGGCCAATATCAACCTTTATCTGTACAACACAGTCATAACACAACTATCCTATGAGAGAGAAAGGGCATAGTCTTTTATAGTTTTGGTCATGACATGAGGGTGGGGTAATAATGAGTAGTAAAAAAAAATTAAAATCCAAATTTGATCTCATTTCATGTAATAAACACTTAATAGACACTCATATTCCCTCAATAAAGGTTTTTGAAGATACCTAAAGGCCTATATTAAGGCTACAATAGTCAAGATCTTTATGCCTTTAAGGATTGTCGAGAATAAATTGACAAAAAAAGTTATAGATAATCATTGATATGAATGAACTAAATACATATCTCAATAATGATATATTTAAGGTTTAAATAAGGCTAAAATAACACTAAAATGTCATTTATAACTAGCTCACACAATGACCTATAGCCAAGTAGGTGAACATGCTAAATAAAGACTTCAAGAGCATAAAACATCTAAAGGAAGTCATTGAGTTTGTTTTGAAATAATTTTACAAGTAAAATTTTAAAACCTCTTGTAACCTTGTTTGATGTCAAATCTCTCCAAGCATCTTACACCTTGAGATATTCCATACATACCTGTAGTTAATGTCAACACAGTCAAGATGAAAAATAGATTATTGTCAAGAAAAAAGAATTATGATTATGCAGCTGAAATTTTTTTTGAAAGGAGATGATTATTATTTGAGATAATCATCATACCTAAAAATGGGTTTAAAATCAAACAATTTCATCTTCCTATGAGTCTATAGTTACCTATAATTGGGTTTTTCAATCCATGAGGACACATTTCAACTTTTAAGAAAGAAATATTGATAACAAAGGGAACTAATAGTAGAGTTTAATAATTGAAGTTAAATAAATAGAAAAATAAATATATTAATGAGATAAATTAGTTGAAGTGATAGTTTCAAACATGAACATATTCAGGTTCACCTAAAAACACCACCTATAGCCTCCTTAAGAAAGCATGCCTATCTTCCAAATGGAAAAGAGTGGTTCTAGACATAGTGGTCCATAAAAGAGTCCCATTATATGAAAGGTTCATAGAATAAATATGATGTGAGGTTAAGGATAAATTAATGGTTTCAAAAAACTCAAGGAATAAGTCTTTCAACTTTAAGGTCAATACCTACACCTTTAGAGAGTACATACCTATTTTTAACCTCATAAAGGTCATGAAAACACAATGGTTCACTTTGAGGAGTTTCAAATGATATGGACGATTAATAATTAATGATGGATTTTAAATTGAGGTAAATATGGTATGGATAATTCTCAATTATAGGCTATAGTCCTTTCACCTTATATTGGCACCTACATCCATGTTAAACATAGTCATCCTATAAACTAGTATGTAAGTTAAGGGATAATGGTCTATAACTAATCTTTAAAATATAATAAAAGAGAATTTATAAATATATTACTATGGAATAATCTAATTAATAGGATGAAGGTAGTGAAAAAGACCAAACACTAGTCAGTTCAACTCCAAAATATTCATACACCCATACAAATGGCTTTCTCATTGTATACCCCTACCTTCTAAGAGTTTAATATAAGAGACCATTCAAGTGAATAAGTGAATATATGAAGACATATTATGATATTAACTTTCTTAGATGGAAATTATCTAAAACATTTTTCCAAGACACTCAAGCACTATTAAGAATATAAAGGTACTACATAGGCTTGTTGTATGGTCTTTGACTGTATAGGCCTAGAAAGCACTATTTTTGAGAATAATATGATAAAGGGAGCATGTGGAGAAGGTTTAAAATGTTTATTAAGGTTTATAAAGAACCTATAATAATAAAATGCCTACCAAATACCTCTATTGCTTGAAATGCACACCAAAACATAGTCAATCACATATATAGTAAATGTATAAGAGGTCAAGTTTGAGAAATTTATGTCTTTAAGGAACCTACATGTGGAATTAAGACCTAAAAATTAGTGAAGACAATAATTATTAATTTCTCAATATTATCATGCCATCCTAGAGGTTAATTTAGGGATGGAGATGTTCATTGTTTTGGCATAGTCCCCTACTTGTCTCAAAATAGTAATGATGGAGCTAGAAGATGTCTTTGAAAGGTTTTCAAGTTTTGATAGAGTTTTAGAGATTATTTGAAGTTTTTAAAATAATTATAAGGTGTCTCAAAATATCCATAAACCTTTTATAGGGCATCATACTCTTTTTTCAAATCAAGCCATGCCCTTAAGGGTTGAGGTCATCAAATAGGCTTGTGTGTTTTTTAGATATTATTTATTATTTTATGACTTTTAAATGATTTATACACATTATATAGGGATATAAAATGCATTTTAAATGATATAATGTTTGTAATATCATTACACATGAGATAATAGGTAGACTAGGTGATCTAGGGTCAAATAGGCCATTTTTGTAGTAAACCCCACAGGCATTCTCAAAGGTATCAACACCAAAATGAAGCTTGAGAAATATAATAAGGTCAAATCGAGACATAAATTAAATTAAAAAATATATTTATATTCTACCCATATTATTATATAGGTCATCAAGATCTTGAAACTTAGATTCGGCCAAATAAGGCCTAAAACACAGTTTTAGGTCTAGAAGGCCTACAACACTATGAAGACATATCCAAGAATTAAAATGAAAAATGACACTTTGAAAATGATATGAAGAATTTTTTTAGGTGACATGATGATGTTTTAAAATAGGTATAAGCAATTTAAGGGTCAGTTTTAATCCAAAGAGCAAATTTGAATTTTGTAGACTAAGATACCCATTTGAGCCACTTGATCAAGTGCTTGTATCTTTCACCACATGAATATTTTGTAAAAAAATATTTTATAATTATCTTATTAAACATATTTAATTATAATTCATGAAAAAATAATTTTGGTTGATGGGATTTACTTTATGAACAATCACTAAGAGTGCAAGCATGTCTGGGATGCTTACAACCCTACAAGCAAATTTATTTACATACGTATCATTGTATACCTTTTTCATGGGAATCCAATATTATTAAGGAAGGTTAGTGGGTATGTATATTAAAAATTAATGAAAATAATTTTGGGTTTGGAGGTTTTTAGTTTATGAACCATCATTGAGAAGGTTCACCTTCAAAACCTTCCCAAACCCTTATAGTGACTATTTTTGAGTAAAGTGAATTTTAGTGCCATAAAAAATACATGTATCAAAATGAAACATATTAAGAAATAAACTAAACTTAGGTAGGGTCCCACAAATGGTAATTTTTTGTATGGAATTTTATGGATCGGGGCATAAAATAGGTTTTTTGAGATTAAAAGGCACAAAAGATGAGGTAAAAGATAGTTTACATGAAATAAAATCAATAGAAATTGAAGTTTTATAATTTTTATTCATCCTTAAATCATTATATGTTCAAAATATACTTGGAAGTGTTCTTATAATCTCATCCAAAACTACCACTCTTTAATAAATTCAAGTAGAATTGACCTAGTTAACTAGTTTGACTGAGTTATAGGTGTCTCTTCATCAAAAGGAGATTTGTTATGATATGGAGGATTTTTTTAAGCCTAAATACCATTGTATTTGTAGGTTTAGTGGGTGTAATGTAGTTTATAATGTCATCAAATTCAATAAGATAGGATGTTAGGCCTAATTGGTCAAATAATTAAAGATGAAATGGCATTGAAAGGCTAATAAATGAGATCATGTAGAATCTCCACTCCACTTATCTACTCTTAAATTGTAATTTTCATAAACTTTCACTTTACAAGTTACATTTCATAAAAAGGAAGGACTAAAGGAGTAGTTAACTAGACTTGAATACCCATCTTGAGTTAGCTAATGTTTAACTAAGTACATGTTTCAAGTCCAACACATGAAAATGACCTTCAAATATCTTAAGCTCACTTCAATTGGAGTTTTTTGAAAAAATTTGGAATATAAATCATGAAAGAGGAGATTTGACAAGTCAAATGAGTCCACCATCCCTTTTCAATGCTAAAAGGGAGCTCATTCAAGATAAATAAATAAGAAGACAAGTATTAAGGACTATTATTAGCAAATTGTATTTGAAATTGACTAGATTTGAATATTAGATAGTTCTCTATTTTCTCTTATACACCAATATCTTGGATTTATCTATTGCCAACTTCTATATAATCAGGCTTTCAAGCTAATTTTTGAGATCCCTCTCTTTGGCATGATTAAACTCTACCAAGATTGGGATTTTTAACATTTTGAGATGAATATAATGACTATTTTTAAATTTCCAATTCTAGTATAGTGCTTTTATGTTAGTTTATTTGCATGTGTGGTAGCACTTTCTCCCTTACTATGTCCCGATCTTACCTAGTTACTAGTATGTCATGTTATGTAGGTGATGCTTAGTGTTTGATGTTGATTGATTGAGTTAGCAGAGGATGTATTAAATAGTTAATTCCTTGAAATAGGCATATCCCATCATTTCACTCATGATTTGATCACTTGATGAACCTTTAGATGAAATACTATTTCATAGGAGTCATTTTGAGTTGTAGATTTAGTCCTTGCATTATCATATCTATGTTATAGAAATTCAAATAGAGTGGATGAACCAAAAATATAGGTGTATCGCCATCAATAGAATAAATTTCCCTTTTATTTATCTTTCTTACCCTGTTCATCCCAAAAATATAGTAAGTTTTAGTACATAGAGAAATGTGATAAATTAGAGGAGATAAGCTCATCAAAACTAGAGGTCTGGTCTAAGATCAAGTTTACCACACTTAAGATCATTTTAATGTTAGTCTAAATGTGAAGGATATCTTAAGCAATCACCAATCATCCTTTGTTAGGGTACTATATGGGTTGCTAATAGGTAGCTTACTTTATACGAGGAAACTTGAAGGATATGCACCTACTCTTGTGAAGAGATTCATGAAGTAAGTGTATCAATTTCATGGTCTTATAGAGAAGATCATTTTATTTTGTGATCCAAAAATGAATTCTATATTTTGGTTGATACTAAATTCAGCTTTGGGTATTCAGTTAAACTTTAACACTACATATCACCCACAAACTAATGGACAAATAGAATGAGTTAATCATATCATAGAAGATATCCTTAGTATGTATTTCATGGATCATAAATACAAGTGGGAAGATTATATTCCATTGGTTGAATTTGTTAACAATAAATCATTAAAATCAACATTGAAGATGGCATTATTTGAGGCATTATATAGAAGGAGGTGTATAACACCAATTAGTTTAGACAGGTTAGAAGACAAGGTAGTCTTTGGACCTAAGATGCTTTCAAAAATAGAAAACCAAGTTGGGACATTAGCTATAGGTTCCTTGAGGCCAATGACAAACAAAAAATTTATGTTGATCTAAAGAAAATAACTAGGTAGTTTTTTGTAGCTAATAAAGTGTATTTTTGGGTTAAACCTTAGAAAATCTTGATTAAAGATGGGAAGTTAGTGAAAATTTCACATATATTTATTAGAATCTTCAAGGTTTTATAAGTGGTCAACCTTGTATTTTATATGATTACATTTCCACTTGCTCTAGCTCTTTTACCTAATGTCTTCCATGTATCATATCTTAAAAAGTATATAGTTGATCCTTCACATGAGTTTGATTGGAATGCTTTTAGGTTTTACATGATGGGGTGGTCATGGTAGAACCAATCAGAGTAATTGACACTTGTAAAATTTGTTTGTATAATAGATAAGTGTCGTAGTGCAAGGTGCCATGGGATCAATATCTTAATGATATTACCACTTGGGAGGACTATGATGAATTTTATAGGTTGTTTCTACATTTGTTTTCTTGATTTTCTATTTTCTATTTTATTATTTTATATTGGACAATGTTTTAAATCTATGACTTCTGTTTGAATAAATGTCATCCGGATCATGAACAGATTTAGGGAGGAAGGATATCACATCTTGATTTCTCTCTAAGATAAATAATTTGTTTAATCTATGGATTATGGAGATTAATTAGTTCATTAACTAATATTTGATTTATCTTGATGACATAAGATGATTTATCAGATAGTTTATGATGCTAAATTTAGATGACTAAATGCTCTGAGTTAGTGGTACTAATATATTTTGTACTTTTGGATCATGTTTGATTAGTTGTATAGTATTATTTTATGGATATGATGATGTCTGGGATAACACATTCATTGTAATGAGGTATATATAGGATGGATTCTTCCCTCATATTGTGATGGAAGGGGAGTATCATTAGAAATAGTGCTGTTATCTATCTAGATAACACCTTAAATAGGGGTTAGTTCATTTAAGTCTGGCCTATACCTGGACTAACATGGGAATGGTCTAAGGCCATGGGTTGCATATATCTAGACTAGACCTCTAGGTTTTTTTATGAGGCTAGTTCCTTAGATTTATAATTTGGACCTTTTATTCTAAGTCTAATATTTTTTGGGGTGAAAAAGGGTAAGAAATTTGCATAAAATAAAATCTATTCTAAGATGTGGTGATGCACAAAGAATTTATCAGATCCACTCTTAAGCTTGGACTCCTTAACACACTAATTAACTATGAAAGAAAGTTAATGGAATGCTTACTATGGTTTCTATGAAATAATATTTTTTATAGAGGTTTGTTTGATACACTTAGACTAGAGAATAATTAAAATAAGGTTTGGTTAGAGACACTTAAATTTAGTTGCTTGCTATATCTTTAAAAGATCAATGCTGATACACACTATATGACCTGAAAATAACATTTCTAATACTTAGGTTGAGTTTGGACATGCAAGAGGAAGATAAAATTCATATTTGAATATTAAAAAAACATAGAGAACTAAATATATATTATAAAATGACTAGAAAAATACTCTATTCACTACTCTAAGAGGTGTTAAATACAATTCTAGTAGAGTCTAGTCATACCAACTTGAGGGATGCAAAGTAATAGATTGAAGGCTATATTTTTTGCATAAGGTAAGAAAGAGAGAGGGAAATTTGGTGCTAAAAATGGGATCAAGCAATTCCAAAACCATTTAAAAAATTGCTATAAGTACCTCCATAAATCAATCTCACTCAAATCCTTCTTGACTGATCTAGGTCTCTCCAGTTCATTGCATCATTACAATATCTCCTATGTGATGCTCTATGGTAGCTAAAATGATAAGGTAAAGTCATTTTCATTTTGTCCTAATATAAAAATTCTCATGATAGGCTTGTTGATGCATGCCAAAGTGGGGAAAAGGGTCATTTTCATGTAATTGGATTTGGTAATGAAGTAGTTGAAGTCTATGTGTCTACCTCTATAGGTTCTCAATGGTGTCTCTCGATCCTAAAATATCCACTCTTGGCCCAATCTAGATCATGTCCAAGCTTGAATCTATTCATGTTTTCTTGCCTTAGTCAAAAACTAACCTTTTCACCTCCATCTAAGTCATTTGGGCTCTCCTTCATTTGATTAGTCATTGAGAACTATCTTGGATCATCAATCTCTTGACTCATCTTGCTCTATTGATCTACTTTATGTGAATAAACATGAGTTATAGATATTTTACTAGGACTCACGTGCTTATGCCACTTGTCCACCATGCCTTTGTACTCATGGATTTATAAATGCTTGTCTTTTTCACATTCCATTGATCCTAAATCCATGATTGAATGCATGTTATCGATCTGATCCATACCCATTATTCTATCCTTACCCACTCATCATTAGATTTGATCTAGGTACCTAAGATTTAGAAACTTGTTAAGCCTATGCTCAGTTAGGGACCCCTTTGATGATTTTTTGAGTGCTGACATAATTTTTTTGAAGATTAACTATGACATCTATGTGAACATATAAATATTTTCAAATACAAAAGGAAATTTGTAAGGGCCTAAACTTGATGTTCATGTAGTTGTCACCACCCTGTAGGATCAATTTTGCTGAAACAAATTGGTCGATGTGATTATGTCTTCAAGGAAATTATTATGAAACAATTTATTCAAAATATTTTTCTTATATTTTATAGGACTTTAGCCTCTAAATAAAATATTTGAAAGAAATTTTCCTTTGGGAAAATTATCTTAGACAATTTTACTGAAGTAAAACTGCCCTTAGAATGACCCTTTGGCCCTTTTGAAACAACTCTTTGCCATTTATAAATACACTTGGAAAATTCTTCATTAGACACTTTTCTGAAATAAAATTATCCTTTAAAAACCTTGAAGTGGACCATTTTCTATAGAAAAGACCCTTCAGGGAAATTGTCTTAGCTACTTTGCTTGAAAAAAGATATCCTTTAGGTTTTTTGCAAAGGTCCACTTTTTCAAAGAATGATCCTTCGAGAAAAGTGTTTGGGACACTTTGTTGAGAAAATACCCTTCATAAATTATAAAAATTACCCTCTTTGAATAAATTACCATTCAAGGAATTATTTTTAGACAAAATTTCTAAAAGAATTCTTGACACCTAGCTAAATAGACTGAAACAAAAAGCTAAAACAAAATACAATAGTTAGCCAAATAAAATATGACAAAACTCCCAAAATAATTAATACTTATACATTTTTTATGGAATTTATGTGTAAAACTTCTTCCAAAGGAATTTTTAATGCTATACTTGGCCAAAATTTGGAAAAGTACAAACATAGGATCCCTCTAAACTTATTCTTGCAACTATTTAACACCATGAAGCCTATCATGGATCCCTCCACTTGCATTATTGATCCTACCTCTGAGCCACATGATCCACTAACTAATTAAGACCTTAATAATCTATTAAAACCAATTATATTCTTGTAATGTGGTTCAAAATTGCCAAAAAATTTGGTGACTCAGTTGGCTTGACTAGCCTACAAGTCATGGAACCCAAAACTTGATCAAGCTTGCTCAAATGAAAAGATTCTTAAAAATAGACTATGTTTAACTTATGAAGACACTTTTTTGGAGTAATTTTGAGGGAAAAAAAATACAAATCAACAACATAAACTAAAAATAGAACAACTAAACACAATAATGTGTAAAAGTACTTAGAAAAAAAGAATAGACCTATCTACTAATGTACAAGGAGGCAAAAAATGGGACTAGTAGAAAAACTTGAGATAAATCCCATGAACATGGATTTGAATTATCCCTCCATTTTATCTATTAATATAAAATGAATTTCTTTCTTTACAACCTATGATGACATAGGGTCCACTCCAAAGGCTATCAAACTTGGATTATTTTCCTAATTTTGCACGGTCCTCATCCCATTTGAGGACTATGTCACCTTGATGGAATGCCTTTGATGAATATATTTTATCAAAGTTCATCTTGACCTATTGTTATTTATACCACATGCTATGGATTACATCATCCTTTATTTCCTCTAACTCTCTAAGTTTATTCATTCTAACCTCCATTACATCACTTTCTAGAAGCTCTAGTTGGTGTGTAAGCTCTAAAGCTAGAAGCTCTAATGATATTGCTATCCTTTCTTCTCTTACATATACTAAGAGATAAGGTGAGTTGAAAATGGTCTTATTATGGGTGACTCTATCATCCCATAATGTAGTCTTAAAATTTGTGTGCTAGGATCTCTTATTATCTTCCATTGTTCTCTTAATGATCCAAATTAGGTTCTTATTAGTCGACTCAGCTAGTCCATTACCCTAAAAAAATAACTAGATGAATATGTTAGAGAGATACCCTACTCAATATCTCACTCACATATTTTTATGATGATAAATACCAAATCATTATCTTATATTATAGTGGATGGTGTTCCAAAACTAGTGACTAGGATCTCATATAACTCAAGTATAAAGTTCTCATTTGCTTCCTTCAAGGGAACTTCTTCCAACCATTTGGTGAGGTAGTTTATATCTATCTAGACACACTTATGGCTAGAATTATATGGAAGATTAATCATTATAATTAAGTCTAAACCCCATTGTATTAAAGTCTATTCAAATTGATTAGGCTTCAGTGGCATAGTAGCTAACTTCTATTTCCCTATAAACATGGCACATTTTGAACACTTATTCACCCATGCATGTATATCTCTAAATAAATTAGGCAAAAAGTAACTAGATATGATTAATTTTATAGCTATGGTCCTAGCTTCAGAATCACCTCCTTGAGGACTATCATGAAATTTCCTAAGGAGATTATCAAATTGGTTAGTTTCAACACATCTTAAGAGCATACCTCTAATGTCCTTTTTAACATCACTCCATCAATAAAAAATTATGACACTAATTTCAAATTGAAATGTCTTATTTATGATGCATTGAGACCCATTGGACACTCCCATGTTTGGATAAATCTATAAATATCCTCTATCCAACTAGATGGAAGAGTATCTTCATCTTCTTACTATCTTGAATTAATAAGATTGCCTCTATTTCTTCTCTCACATCCTCAAAATGATGTTCACATAATCCCTTTCCTTAAACTAGATTTGTGGTCTTGATATTAATGTCATACTCTATATAGTTGGTGACTCATCCATATCTCATTTCATTCAAGTCTCTATTGAGGATAAAATCCTTCACACTTGGATGAACCACCATTAGTATGATCTTATTGCTTGAAACTAGATGCCTAAATTTATTTAGACATATTACAATAAAAAGCACATGTTTTTCATAAAATATATATATTTATTCATAGCCCTCCAATGTCTAGATAAAAAAATCAATGGGTTACTCTAGACCTTGATCATTATACTATATGAACATAGCTGAAATTGCATTTAATGTATAGAAAGCATAGAGATATAACTCCTTATTTAAATCTAGATTTAGGAAAGTAAGGGAATGAGATATGGCCTCCTTGATGGCTTTAAATCTCCTCTTACCTTCTCTTATCCATGTTAACTCTTTTCCTTTCTAATCATATGAGTGAGAGGCTTGACCATCTCTACAAAGCCATTATTATATCATATAAGTAAACTATTATATCATATCATAAAATCCATATGAGTGAGAAGCTTGAAGAGAAAATTATTCTATCATAAAATTAAGATAAAACCATATCATTCAAAATACCATGAAAATACATATCCATTTCTCTTTGGAAGGTGGCTCTAGTATTAGAGAGTCTAAAGGGAATTTTATAATATGCATAGGTTCCTGATTTTGTAGTGAAGGTAGTCTTATGCCTATCTTCCTCTTTGACTATGATCTTATTATAACCATAATAGCCATCAAGTAATGAGAATCTTTGGGAACCAGCTATCTTTTACAAAATTCTACCCATGGAGGTTAGTGGGTAATGATACTCTAGGGACACCTTATTGAGGTCCTTAAAATAAACACATAACTAAATCTCTCCATTATTTTTCCTCACTGGTACAAGGTTTTCCATCCAAGAGGAATGTTTAATTTGGAATATCATCATGGATTCAATCAATTTATAGAGTTATCTTCTCATGAAGTCCTCTACTCTTAGGTTGATAGGCCTTTATTTCTACCTGACTAGTTTGGCATTGATTTCTAATTCAATTATGTGTTGTGCAAGTTTGGGGGCAAACTCTTTCTATAATTTTTACTCTCATGCAAATATATAAGAAAATTCTTGGCACAAAGTAACAAATGTATATATTTCCTCTCTATTATATTTATCTTTCCTATATTTAACAAATTTCCCTTAAAGATATCTATCTTTTCATAGTGTTCCTATTTAGCTAAGATGCATGCTTTTCATTTTCTTACTTGTTCATATTCATTGAAGATGATTTATAATGTCACAAGACCTTTGGGAATATTATTAGATATTAGTTTTAATATTTTACCGTCATATTGATTCTAGAACTTTTCTTGATTCCTATGGTAAAATTCTACCTCTTGCATTAGAAAACATATTATTTGATCATCATAGTCAAATATTTTCCAACTCACCTTATTGTTAGGTAAAAATGGCCTACATATAATCTTAACCTTCTCTTGGCCTTGGATACCTTTGAATCATTTTTATATCTCATATTGAGCACTAATGGCTACAAGCCTATCTATATGTTGGTTCACTTCTCTTGGTATGAACTAAATATCAAAGGCCAAAAATTCCTCAATGACGTCCCATACCTAGTGCTTGTAGGATTTCAAATGGTGACTCTTGATTTCACTTAGGACTTTCACCTATTGCACCAAAATTTTGTTATCACACTTAACCTTGAGGAGCTGGATACCTCTCTTTCTTTCTTATTACAAATCATGTAAAAGAGCTTCATATTCAGTTGTATTTGAGGTACAAATTAATTAGAGTCTTGAATAAAAATGATATTTCTAACCTAAGGGTGAAATTAGCATGGCTACCACTCTACTTCCATTCTTTAACCTTGATCCATCAAATAATAAAGTCCATATACCATCCTCTTCTTGAGCATTGTTAGTTAAGGAAGATATTGCAATACCTTCCTCATGCATATAGCACACTCCTAAATCTATCTCTTCAATGCTATTATATGGATAAAATCCATGGTTATCAGTTACCCACTCATCCAATTACAGATCTGATATAACTTCAAGATGTATATGGGGTTCTTGTTCAATAACCTCTTCAAATATGACATAATTGGTATATTCAAGGTTAGGTATGTAGGGTTCTATGTGGAACCTAATGATAGACTCATATATTATGGTGACTTTGGTCCCATATATAGTTTTTAAAACCATGTATAACCAATTAGATGAAAAATATCCCCCAATTTTAGTAGTAAAGTCCCTAGACAAGCATAGGGAAAAATATGGAGGTATGTCTACCACCATTACATCTTGCTTAATAATTTTTTTTGGATAGATAGCTAATGTAATATGCAGGTCTTTTAAGATGCTTACTATATTAATAAGGGAGCCATCTAATTGGATAACACATTTTCTTAGGCACATATTTGAGCCCCAACTTGTCTGTTATGGCCTTAGGAATCACTGAGGTTAAAGCACTTGAGTCTATCATGCAATTATGTACCAAACAATCCCCTATAATGACTAATAGATAAGAGGGGGGAGGCTTAAAAACCTTAGAAGGATAAAAAACATTTTGAGATTATTTTGTGCTTGTAACTTGATTAAGAAGCTTGTTAAGGGATTAGTTAGGTTGACTATTATTGATGAAAATAATGTTCACTTTATTAGCTTCCTTTTCCCCATGAGAAAGTTTAGAGAGTTATTGCTAGAGAATATAATTATACATAGGGATAGACATAACATCATATATGGAAATATTTACATTATCCTTCTTGAAATGATCCACAATATTAAAGGGAAGACTAATACATTTTGCCTACACCTTAGAAGTGGAAGAATCACTTGGCACTTGGGTAACATGAGGAATGAAGTGGTACCTTTTTTGTTGTCGATGAGGTTGGGGCACTTAATTATTTGTAGGAGCTTTAGTAGCTACATCTAAATAAGTAGGTTGCTAACTAGTCTATGAAGATAATGTAGAAACCCTAGATTACCCTAACTTATCCTCAAACATCCTTTTATTAGCCTTGGTCTAAGCTAAAATTGGTTAATTTGTTATTCATAAATATTATCCCATATTGGATACTACATGCTCAAACTAATATTCTCATTATTAAAAATTCATGCATGTGGTATCAACTAGTGTTCTACCCATGTTCCCTTATTTTTGGCTTTGATCTTCTAATCATGACATGGTAGGCATGTTTTATTGACTCTTTTGGGGGGATAGTGGTGGAGGAGGAATCATGTCATGACTCTAAAATGATAGAACATACTACTAACCAAGGTCTTGATGCATGTATCTAGTATTGGCCATCACCATCTCATTAGACTGTCCCATTGACTATTATGGACCTTCTTGAGCATAGTTATTCTGAGTTGGCATGATAGCTCTAGAATCACTTGCAGCATTGGGATTGTATTACCTTGACTAAGGCTTCTTCCCTTGTCTTTGCTAATTGGGTTGATAGGGTGGCTTATTATACTTAAAATTATGATTATTATTTTGGTATAGCATATATAGTGGAGCTTGTTGCCTCTCCATTACAATCAACTTGTTATTCTAGGATTTGAGATGACTCTCTATCTTCCCCAATCTATCAGTATGCTCTCCTTATATTTGATAAAACTTTGTTGATTCTGGAACTGGAGCAATAATTATGGTAAGAGGATGTACCTTTAGGAAGAGAGGCATTGCTGGCCTTGGAGCTAACTTGCCTACTTGTATAAGGCAATTTTTAACCCTAATTACTACTTCAAAAGCTCCATGTAGGGTGTTTAATCCCATGGATTGAATAATTGTATCTACATTTGAGTTGAGAGCCTTTAAATAGTAAAAATTGCATATTTAGGCATAGGCTTGATCACCATAGGAATTATGTCCTAGGTCTTCTGGAATATGTAGTTCAAATCCACCATGAATTCATGATTAAATCTATTTATCATTGTAAGTTGCTCCATAAATAAAATATGATCACTTTTATCCTTAAAGTTATTTCATAAGACCTCTTCAAACTCATCCAAGCTATTAATTGATGTAGGGGACAATCCTTTAAACCATTAAAATATTTTCCCTTTGAAAGAGGTTGTTAAATACCTCATTGGTACATTTTATTGAGTTGCATGATGTATTGAACAAACGTTAGAAATGTCTACAATGTGGTCTATAGGAGTAATAGGATTTTATCCTATATAATAGGTGAGAGCCTTTAAATCCAAGACTAGGATATCATCCCACTGATTAAGTTTCATGGTACTACCACTATTGAATGGCATAAAGGCTTGCCTTCTTGGAATAGCCATATGAGGTATGGGGTTTATAATAGTGTTTGGTTGAATAATACTCATTTCAATAGGAGGATTTTGGGAAACAACATAAAGAACAAGAGGGGTAGGTGTAGTTTTTGGTTGAGAGAACTTCTTCTATTTTGTTGATTGGAAAGGTTGCTTAGAAAAATATATCTCCTTCCATTTTTAGAAGATATTTGATAACTTTGGAGGGCATGAAAAACTATGCAAATCTAGAAATAAAACTCTAAAATTCACTACTATACTCAGATATAAAAAATTAGTGGTCCCATAAAGGCATGTCAAAACTATTAGTTATCTAAATATCACCATAAATAGGGGTTAGATTCATTCAAGTCTAACCCATACCTATACTAACATGGGAATGGTCTAAGGTCATGGGTTGCCTATATCTAGACTAGACCTCTAGGAATTTTTATGATGCTAGCTCTTTAGATTTATAATTTTTACCTTTTCTTTTAAGTCTAATACTAATTGGGGTGAAAAGGGGTAATAATTTTTCATAAAATAAAACCTATTCTCAGCTGTGGTGATGCACCAATAATTTAGCAGATCCACTCTTAAGTTTAAACTCCTTAACACACTAATGAAATATGAAAGAAATTTAATGTAATGCTTGCTATGGTTTCTATGTAATATTATTTTGTATATAGGTATGTTTGATACACTTAGACTAGGGAATAATGAAAATAAGGTCTAGTTAGAGACACTTAAATTCAACTATCTTCTATATCTTTGAGAGATTAATGTTGAGACATAATATATGACCTACAAAGAAAGTTTCTAATATTTAGTGTTGAGTTTGGACATGCAATAAGAAGATAACATTCATATTTTCATATTAAACAAACATAGATCACTAAATTTAAATTATAAAATGATTGAAAAAATACTCTATTCACTACTCTAAGAGGTGTCGAATATAGTTTTGGTAGAGTCTATTCCTACCAGCTCGAGGGATGAAAAACAATAGCTTGAAGGCTATATTTATAGTAGAATGGAAGCAAGATATAGGGAATTTTTTTGCTAAAAGGGGGATCAATCTATTTCAAAACCATTTAAAAAGTTATTACAATTACCTCCATGAATCAAGCTCACTCAAGCCCTTCTTGATTGATCCAAGTCACTCCAATATATTGTATCATTATAGTATCTTCTTTGTGAAATTCCATGGTGGTTGTAATGGTGGGATCAATTTGTTTTCATTTTGTCCTGATGTGAAACTACTCATGATGGGTTTTTTGATGTATGCCAAACTAGGGAGAAGGGTCATTTTCATGTAGTTGGATTTGGCAAAGAAGTAGTTGAATTTTACATGTCTACCTCTATAATTTATTAATGGAACCACTTGATCCCAAAATATTCACTCTTCTCCCAATCTAGATCATGTTCAAACTTGGCTCCATTCATGTCTACTTGCCTTAGTAAAAAAATGACCTTTCAACCTTGGTCTAAGTCATTTGGGATATCCTTCATTTGATTGGTCATCATGAACTATCTCAGATCATTTATATGTTGACTCATCTTACTCCATTGATCTTTCTAAAGTGAATTAATATGAGTTGTATATCCTTTTTAAGACTCACACACGTGTGCCACTTGTCCACCATGCCTTTCTACTTAGGGCTTGATAATCCCTTGACTTGATCATGTGTTATTGATCCTAAATCCATGATTGAATGTGTGTTATTGATCTGATCTAGGCCCATTATCTTGTCCTTATCCACTCACCATTAGATTTGTGTTAGGTACCAAATATTTACACACTTGTCAAGCTTGTGCTCATTCAGGGACCCCTTTGATGATTTTTTGAATGCCATTGGATATTTTGTGAATCTTGAATTTGATGTCTACTTAAACATCCAAGTATTTTTAAATACAAATGGATAGTTGTAGGGGCCCAAACTTGATGTTCATGTAACTATCACCACCCTACAGGATCAATTTTTTGCAAAACAAACTAATTGATATGATTATGCCTTAAGGGAAATTATTGTGGAATAATTTCCTTGAAATAATTTACTTAGGTTTTTTGAGACTTTAGCCTCAAAAAAAATCTCTAAAAGAAATTTTCCTTCAATAAAATTTTCTTTGATAATTTTCTTGAAGGAATTCTATCTTTAGAATGGCCCTTCAACCCTTTTGAAATAGTTATTTTCCATTTTGAAATTACCATTAAAACTTATATATTGAACCCTTTTATGAAATAAAATTACCCTTCAAAAACATTCAAGTGGACCATTCTCCCAAGAAAAGACCCTTCGAGGAAATTATCTTAGCCACTTTGCTTTAAAAAGACATCCTTCAATCTTTTTGCAAAGGTTCACTTTATCAAAGAATAATAATTCAAGAAAAGTCTTTGGGAAACTTTACTAAGAAAAGACCCTTTAAAACTTATTAAAAGGACCCTCTTCAAAGAAATTAACCTTCAAGGATATTATTTCAAAAAATGTTTTTGAAGCAATTCTCAATACATAGCCAAATAGACTGAAATAAAAATCCTGAAACAATTCCAACACTTAGCCAAATAATGTTGGACAAAAATCCCAAAATAATTCGGCCTTATTAATTTATTGTAGGAGTTGTGTGGAAAACTTCCTCTAAAAGAATTATCAATGGTATACTTATCCAAAATTTGGAAAATTGTAAACTTAGGATCCCTCTAGACCTATTCCTACAACTATTTAGTACCATGAAACCTAGCTTGGATCCCTCCACTTGCACTATTAATCTTGCCTCTGAACCACCTTTTCCACTCAACCATTGAAACCTAATCACCTATTCAAACCAAGAATAAGCTTGTTATGTGGGCCAAAATGGCCAATAGGTGGTTAGATGGATATGTTGGGGGATGATAGTGAATGAATCTAGAAAACCCATTACACACACCACATTTGTATTTGATGATTGTATGGATAGCTATATTATACTTAGTTTTATGTTAAATGAATGTTGTGTTCTTTTATGATTTCATTAAATATAGTTATTATTTATGATCATATCGATTGTTTAGGTGAATTCACTAATTTTGTGAGAATGCATAGTTTATCATGTTTGACATAACTATTTGGTTGATCGAGTGAAATTTTTTATGTTATGCTTACCATATTACCTTACTTTGAAATGACTATGTAGTGCAATATTTTGATGTAATGTAAGAATTAAAAATATATAGATATATTCCATTATTATTGATCTAGATGATATAGGTAATAATATTTAAAGATTATTATTATGATATTAAAATATAAAAGATAAATAACATTATTTTATATGTATTTATAAATATTGAATGAATCAAAAATCTTGTGTTTCTAAACATTTTGTGGTAGACATAGTAACATAGACTATTGTCTTTGAATACATTGATATCTATTTAATTTATACATTAGTTGAATGGTTAAAATAACATAGAATGATGAGTTGACTAAGTTTATGGACATGCATGACATGGTATAAAGTTGTTGGTGTTGTTTATTTAAATTGTAAATACAAAGGTAGCAACTTAAGTCATTGGCATGTAATTATTGTATGGATTATATTATGATTATTTTTATCAATAGAAAGGAAGCTTCAAGTTATTAGGGTTGTTAATCCCTCATTGACTTTGAGTTAATCATCATTTGGGATAATCATGGAGTTTTAATGCAAATTTCATGGTGGTAGATGGGATAATGAAGTAGTTATGTTGAGCCATTTTTAGAATGCATTCATCAATCAGTTAAAGTGGTAATAGATAGTGTCAAGTAGATAGATGGAAAAAGGATAAAAAGATAATGGAGGATATGAATGGTAATGGACATCAAATAGGAAAAAGGAGATAGAAGGAGAAGAAAGTGGTGAAAAAGTACAAGGGGAAGGATTTGTGTTTAGATTTCATTAGCATATGTACTTTTATCAGGTTGGTTCATTAATTAAATTCTTGTGTGTTTTATAAATGAGTTTTAAAATTAGGTTACTAGGTTTTTCTTGTTAAATGCTAGAATACATGGGTGGCTTGTGGAGCCTTGTGGAAGGCTCAACTTCCATACAACCCAACTAATTACTTAGGGTAACCTAAGGATTTCTTGGAAAGAGCCATAGAAATATTATTTTTGTTAGGGTTTTTATTTAGATCTTAGAATCCTCTCAAATTTTAAAAAACTATTCATATTGGGAATAAATTATGGGTATATACATACATAGTGGCTTGAATTTGAGTTATTCAAATCAGTGTGTATATATATTTACATTTTGGTATTTGAATATGGGTTGAAAAATTAGACAGTGTTGGGCTACACCATTTATATATCTAATTTTGGATAGTAGGTAAAAATAATGAAATTCACTATATAACAATTGGTATTTTATATATATATACATACATACATACATACATAAATATATACATAGGTGAAAATTATAGATAAAACCATAGGGATATATAAAAACACTAATAACAATATATATATATATATATATATATATATATATATATATATATATATATATATATATATATCTTTGTGTGTGTGTGTAGATGAGAGATTTATAATTGTATACATATATGTTGTAAGGTTTTTAGAAGTGACCATGTAGGTATACACTTATGTATAGAACTATATTAAAACCTATCAATAATTTTTGGTGATAATAAATAACACTTTTTGATGTTGCCAATTTAGACAAATTGAAGGCTGGGTTTTGAACTGTGTTATTTAGAGATGAATGGATACAAATAATGGAAATGTATAAAACGTATACCTTATAATAAATAATATGTTATGCATATATGGCTATGTACATATAAATTATGAATATTTTTGGTTTAAGTATATTTTATATGGGAATAATATGAGGATAAAATGATTGTAGATTTACACTCAGATTTATATAAG
Source organism: Torreya grandis (assembly GCA_037957365.1). Lineage (NCBI taxonomy): Eukaryota > Viridiplantae > Streptophyta > Pinopsida > Cupressales > Taxaceae > Torreya > Torreya grandis. Next base: position 316,413 of record JARHVA010009022.1, read on the forward strand.
TTTTATACTCAATTTTGATAAAAATCAATATGGATGTTTATGTTTTAAAGTATGTACATGGTCAATCTAAAATATGTGATTAAGTACTATGTCTTTATATAGATCTTGATTTGTGAATAACCTCAGCTCAGTCAATAGAGGGATGAGTACCAGGGTGAAAATTGCTTAATTTCATATTTAATTGGTAATCTATATTATCGTTGGTTTACTAAAATTTGACTATGCATTATGATTTGGTATTTGTAAAATCAACTAGGTATAGTCAGTACAATGTACAAATTTGGTTCATGAGTGAATGTTTTTTTTATTATGTTAATATTTTGGTAAAAAAATAATTTTGTAAAATAAATAATACTATTTATGAAATCTGTAGGTTTAAAAAAAAGTATATGAATTCATTTAATTTATGATATAGTTATGTGACTATTTTATATAAATGGATAAATATACATTGAGTATACAAAATACTCTAAGAAAGATGACAATGGATGTCATCTTAGGGGTATTATAAATACAAAATGGTATATGTACATTATGTTTAAGACATTCAATTATTTTTCTATAAATTATGTGTATATATATAATTTGGTAAAACATATAGTAAGGGATTGTATTAAATCAGATATGATTAAACCAATTACACACACACACACACACACACACACACACACACACACACACACACACACACACACAATTGGTTGTGATATACATTGTTACCATGAGGTGTATGAATGCTTATTATGCATGTTGATATAATGATAGTGAGTGGTTGATGCTTGTTGTGTTTGGTTAAATCATAAAAAATGATATTTATGAGTAAAATATAAAATAAATTATGTTTTTAATTGGATGTTGTTATATGCAGAATATAAAAAATTAAATTATCCAAAATTATAATATTATTTCATGGAGAAATAATGTTATAAGTTACTTATGATTAAAGTAATTAATAATCTAGATAAACATTACCCAGATTGTATGTTATTGAGGACCATTTTTGTATTATGTTTATTATTGGGAATGCATTTTCTGTTTGGATTTTATTCAATTCATTTGATGGACTAAATGAATGTAAATGACAATTTTATACTTAGCTTAATTTTAAATTAGCTAAAGTGGAATATTATGAATGAATCTGTTAGTTTTAATATTACTTATTTTTTTGTTGAAACTTGAATTCATTGACCTAATTAAGTAGTTGACATATCTCATTGGCTTAATTAGTAGCATCAATGCAAGATAAAGAGTATTCTGATCAAGTGGTGTGTATGAATTTGAAAAATCCTAGAAATCATTTATTATTAAAACTTTGGATAAATTAATGTTGATGAGACATTATAATTTCATTAGTGGATATAGTTTTCATAATTGTGAGATATCAGTTTAGAACTAATTTATTTATGATAAACATTATGTATTATATATATTCAACACACAAGTTCTAGTTTGTTACTTTGGATTTATGTACCATCATTATCTACCCATTCATGAAGGGAGGACCATCCCCTTGTTGGTAAATAGTGCAGGAGATCTATGGTCCATGGTTGGTATGGAAAAGTACTTGGATGATGTTCTCCCTCCTAGCTGGAGTACTACACATGAGACTACACTTGAGATTACATATTGATACTTGAGTTATGGAGACTATAGAGTCATGAGGACTATGCTTAGAGGATATTTGTATCATTTTCTAATCATTATTGATATAATTATTGTATTAATGAAAATTATATCTTGTATTATTTATGCTTATACAATAGAGCCTGTAATGATGTATCAACTATGGATAAAATTATACTATTATAATTATGATATGATGTAATATTTATAGTTATTCAATTTTTTTCATAATTTTTATTTATTTTCATTGTGATCCTTATCTAAGTTTATTATGTAAAACTATGAAGGTAAAATAAATTAATATAATTATTTAAATTTCACTACTTAGGATTTCCCATGGAGAATTTTTTTTATTGAATATGTGTATTAAAAAAATATATTAAAATATTATAGTAAAACCTATAGGGGTTATTACACCAACTTGAGTTTGATTCCATATAATCCTATGGACATAAATAGAAATATACATAACATTATCCCCCCAACTTAAGGTAGACACTTATCCTCAAGTGGAAGAACCTTCCTCCCAACTAAGTGTGGAAGAGGGCACTATGTAGATTATGTGATTCAACCAAAGGAAAAAGTTAGTGATGGGATCATGAGGAAGAAAAAAAAGTAATATGGAGTAATGAAGTGGTATATGGAGTATTCTATGAATAAATATTTATCATTTTAGGGAATATCAATGTGAGGTGTGGGATATATAACACAAAATGACTATGAGTGCATAAAATATTGATAGTAAGTAAAGAAATGAGTAATATAGAGAAAACTTATAATAACTTGAACTTATAATGGTTTAATAATAATATAATATGGTGTAGTGTGTGTGTGTGTGTGTGTATATATATATATAAAGGGTCGTAGAGCATGTAATCCTACAAGCATTTTAGTTAAAATAATAAATTCAAAAACCAAATATCTTAAATGATGTAGAAAACCAAAATTCTATAGCCAAGGCATGTACAAAATGTGGTGATGGAATAACAAGGTGTTCTCTAGGTCGTGTGAAAAATTATAGATAATAACAATCCAAAATGATAGAAAAAATATGTAGGAATGCTAAAATCCAAAATAATATCTGTCAAAATAAATGGAACTTGTGAAGTTTGATAGTAGATTGGATGTTTAATTTAATTAAAATGAAATACAAACATCCCATGGTGTAGGAATCAGTTCTATAAAGCCCAAAGAGGATTTTTCAATTGTCATGAGAATGTCACAAAGATAAAATACATAATCAAAGTGAACAAATAAAGCCTTCAATAATGGTTAAAAAAATTATGTTAGAGGCTATAAGACAAACTATTATAATGACTTGTAAAAAACAACTAGGTAGTAGTGGATGCAAGTGCAAACTGAAAACCTATGACCATTGTGCGAATGGAATTCAAGACCACATATACAAGGATAATAAATGGAGATGCATCCAAATAAATAATGGGATCAATTTGTGATAAGGTAAGTAGCAATAAGAAACATGATAAATGAATACATAAATCTTTCCACCCACTAAAACTAGTAACCTGTAACATTTTTAATGAGGATTTTGTTGATACAAGAACCTACTACTAGATCCTTTGTAATAAATATGAAAATAAAAATATATGCTACAATTATAAATAAAAAAATATAAAAGAGTGAAAAATAAAAGGCATGACAAATTATTTCATTTGTTGATTTTTGTCTTTTTTTAACATTTTTAGAAAATTTCCCTTAATCAGCCATCAAGCTAGTTTTCTAATCAAGGTTATTTATTCAACACTTGGTCATCTAGAAATCTAGTTTTTTCAGCCAAGGTTGTTATTAGCTCCCAAATATTTCATTATTTATCTTTATTTTTTCCAAAAATGATAACATTGTGGAGAGGCTAGGAATAATTTTTACCATAACCTCTAAATCAACCCAATTATCTACATAAATTTCTCCATTGTGATGTAATGATAAGGGATGTTTCCTAATGATGAAGATACCCTAATAAAATTAGAAATAAAATAATTTTATTATAATTATCTAGTTACCTTAAGCTCATCAATGTGCACCTTGGTAGTCTTCTTTTGTGAAACAATTACCAATATTTTAATATAAATCTCCTAGTTGTGTTTTCCCGTTAGAATAGAAGAGTCTTTGTTGGGTGCAATCCAAGTGATATGAATCCACTATAAATTTTCATAAAAAATTGTGGTATTCTCCACATTCTAACATTTATTAGACTGATGGGTATAGTTTGGTATATAGTAGATAAATTCATGTAATCAAGTTGAGAGGATTCCATGAGCTTTCATAGAGAACATCATTATCCACCTATATATTTTTTCAACAAATGTTAGTTCCAAAAAAAAATAGCAATTAAATTATCTATTTGAGGTTATTTTTAAGATATTTATATTGAATTCTTGAGATGATAAAATCTTTTCAATAGAGAAACCATTAATATTCAATCTTTATATTTAGAAGCCAAATCAAAATGCACAAAACATGAAACCTAATTAATGTAAAAAACTAATGAATATCCTAAATAATCATAAGAAATATATTGAAAATCACCATACAATAGGTTATTATTCCAAAAATAATCTATTGGAATGTAAGGCATAGTTTAACTATCCATGTATTCATCAAGGGTAACTCTTACTGAACATTCAAAGATATGAAAAGAAATATAAATCCCATCTATTAATGTGGGTCTTGTGCACATCCCAAATTTAATGATGTATCCTCTAACATTTTAATATATTATTAGATGTAAACTCCACTCCAAGGCATGAGTTGTAAGTATGGGTTAAATAACCTTGTGTTTAAATATTAGGCTAAACATGCAGGTTGTTAACCGAATATGCTTGTAGTGAAATGAATCCTAGTAAATAAATAGAAACCTATGTGATTTTTATGTATGGATGGAATATATTATAGAGTGGGTATATATCAATCAAATAAACTTCAAAATGAGGGAATATTAGATAAAAAAGAGGCCTATGATATCAAAGGATCACTTCCTAGGTTGGCTATTTTGTTTGTAGTTGAGAGGATCACTTCATATAAAACATCATTATCCTCCTATTTTGTTTTGTTGGTTATCAATAAAACTAATGCTTGTTTTTTGTATTTTTAAACTTATATACAAAAATAGTTATGCATTCTAGGGGAAATGGTATAAGAAACTTAATGGTCTCAACTATAGGTTCTCCTTTTAGAGTTTTTATTTCACATCCTTAGTTAGGAGATTAGAGCTCAGATGAGAAAGATATCTAGGGTAGTTATGGAACACACCTAGAAAAATATACCAATGGTAAAGTACTCTTACACATTTCAAAATATTAAGATAGTTAACTAATTGCTTAAAATCAATTATTTCTACTAACTTTTCAATAACTTTTACACATCTAGAATTAGCATAATTAATGATAAAAAGGAACTATCCATAAATTTTTCACACTTAAAATTATTTAATCAATACAATCAATAAAATAATTACATAGAGGTGGAAGGAAAGTACATCAACATATTTGCATGACAATAAAACCAATTTCTTCCTATATTGATAAAAATTTTAACAATTTAGAATGTGTGATTACATGAATATAAAGACTTGGGGAGGGGTATCCTCATCCTCAAATTACATGAAAAATCATAGTTATATTAAAAAATTATAAATTTAGTTATATTTATAGTATGAAAACTACATATGTGCATGCTTGTAGTTAACTATAACTATATAAAAATAAGTTATCCTATATAACACAATGTAGTATGTGTGTGATTACAAATAGTTTAGGAAATATTTTACATTTATATACCAAGTGTAAGTAAACTATAATTACAAAATTTAGACCTATCTACATGAATATATACAAAATTAACCTTTAACTAAGGCTTTTTAGGTGATTGCATGGAGATGATTATTATTGGAGGCACTAAAGTTGCAAATTGAGCTGAGATAGAAGTTGAGGCATTGAATTTATTCTTGGCTTCCAACTCTTATAAATACTTGTCACCAACATCATGATAGTATATAATAATATCCATGTTAAATAATTGAAGTATACGCACCCTATTCACTTGTTTCATAAGTTGTGCATGTTCAAATTTAGTATTTCTAAAGATAATCCTAAATATTTCCACCTTAATGACCTTTTTCCTTACAAAATTTAACTTTATTCTAATTTTTTCAATGTTAATCCTTGTAAGTTCTACTTGAAGCTAGTTGAATCCTATTGAAGAAGCTAACTAGAATTATATTTACTTATAAGCCTACCCATGGAGTCCTTTTCTTGAGATACCTTTAATTCCTCTATAATATATAAAATAAGGCCCTCATGCTTTGTGTATTTTTGCATTATTGCCTTAGCTACTATAATCCACTCTCTAACTTCTTTTGTCTTGATGACTACCAAGTTGAGGGAATTTGTAGCCTCAAATGGTGCCATAAAATTGAGGTGGCCATATTCCTTATTAGTTGTATAAAGAATAAAGATCTTCAATTTATTCTCATCTTGATTCAAATAGTTAAATAATTTATCAATTTCAATTATCTGAGGCGCTAACTCATCTCTCATTGTAGTAATGGCCTCTATAATATTATATAATTTTGATGCTACATTTTGCACATATATTTCTATCTATATGGAAACATGTAGTGTTTGTTGTTATTCCCTTACTTTTTCTAACTCCTATTATATCCATCTTTTGGCTATTTTGTTAACCATAGCATCCTTGTGAGTTTCAAAATAGGATTTGAAATCCATGATATAGGGGGACTACCCCAATTTTTTATTCTTTCTCTGAGACAAGGTGAACACTTCTTATCTTTCCTCTAAGATGACCCCCATTCCAACCTCATCTTCAATTTTACTCTTCTTTACCCTTTTTACACTCCCTATATATTTTTCAAATATGGAGATCATTGTGGGAAACTATGTAATTATAATATTAGGCCATTGAGAAGCCTATCATTCCATATCACCTTCCCATTATGGAAGGACCAATTAGGTTGTGTCTATTGGTTGAGTATCTTAAACTATAGTCTCAACAAACATCCATCCTAAGGATTAATTTAAGGCCTCTGCAATTAATGGGTTAGGAAGGAAGGGATAGATTATCTTAGACTAGTCCACACCACCATATTGAGGTAGTAGGTGGATTATATACACTAGTTTCTTTTTTCCATCCTTATTAAATGTTACTACAATGGTGTTTAGAGAATAAATAATGAGAGTCGTTGGTAAAACCAACTGAGTAAATGATACATGTAGTTGTGGTGTTTCTACTACTCCCCTAGCTTTCTTGGTTACCTTCATTATAGTATTTGGGGGTGATGAGATAGTGATGGAAGTAACCATAGTCAAAAAAAGAGGGTGGACATAAAAAACATAATTATAGGAATAGGAATTACTGGGGGAGTAGAAATAATATAGGTAGAGGAAGTATCCTCCACTTTTAAAATAACTATAGATGGTTGGACACTAGGTTGAGTAGAAACAACATATACTTTAGGCACCAAAATAGGATGGGGACCATTAGGGATAAGAGACATAGGATCAAATGAACTAATAGTCAAAGGGGAAATAAAATACATAATGGGAGTGGTAGAAATCAAAGGGGTTACATCCTCACTTGACTATCATCCATGTAATGGTGTTTTTCCCTTGGTGTCTAAGAGGATCAAAACTTTTCCCTTTAAATATCCTCATATTCATATATGGATTCACCTCTAGTTGACTCTCTTGATGTACCTTTGATTGATGGTGATTCTATTAATAATGACTCAATATCTAGACTTTGTGGAGGGATTTGATCCCATATCTTCCACTTGTAATATATAGTAAATATATAAGCTATGAAATATGCCTATTATGTGGTTAAGGTAACCAAAAAAATAATCTCTTGGATAGATATAGTAATTAGTTGGGCATGTCCTTCTAAGTTTGAAGAATCAAGATAAATTTTATCATTGTGTGCTCCCCTAAGTGAAGTATCAAGCACTCCAAGATCTTTCTCTATGGATTTTAATGCTATAAGGAATTTATATAAAGGTTTCCCTTGCTACTTTGATGGTCAAGAAGGCCTATTGATCAAAAAATATGAGGTATCCCATCCTCTTACAATTAGGATTCTAGTGTGTGCATTTGTAATTGAGATAGAGGGTTCCCCTTGAATGATTTTTAGGAGCTTCTTAGCCAACATAACTATTTGTGCCCTCTCTTTGATTTAGACATAATTATTGGCATTGATAAATAAGAACTCATGGTCTATGTCTCATCTTGGTATAGAATACCAAGGCCTTTAATGTGATTTTTTACTTGCCTATGAGGATCACAGTCCCTATGTGGCTAGTGAGTAGTACTCCTTTTACCTACCAACCTCATAAAAATGTTTGTGATTTATATAGAATATTATCCCAATCATTAGGTGATATCCATATAAGGAGATATTCATTTTATTCATCATATCATCTATCCCCCACCATATTTGGTAGGCAATTTATTGCTCTACTATTTCATCTAGTATATATTTAGGGTGACATAGGGGTCTTACCTTGTGGCCTATGACCATAATCATAGTGTAGTCTAAATACAACCAATAATCACCCCTAATCATTAATTTGTTTATAATGATTTTGGATACCTTGGGTAATGGGGACTCATTAATGGTCATTCACCCCTGGGGGTATACATCCTCCATGATCCATGTGATTTTTTAGGTATAACCATATATGTTCATGAAGGAATACAAATCACATATATAATTTTTAATAAAGTCTAGAGATAGGCTTCATAGTAACCCATTTTATACATAAAATATGCCCAAGAAACATATATAAGGTAGGATATCATATTGAAATTTCCTCCCTAAGGCCTTTTGTCATTATGCACTACTTTTTCTCATATTCTTTCACTAATTACCTCACCCAAAATAAATGTCAACTCTGAGGTCATTATTAAGTCCAATAATGGAACCCATTAAATGTGAAGTAATTATATGTTGGGGTAGGCATATCAAATATTAAATAGGTCCATAAAAATATGAATTCCCATCCTAAACTTATTTATAGGTAGTGACTAGTTCTCCTTCAAATTGATAATCTCCCTAAGAACCTTCCACTTGCTGAATGTTTTCTCAATTGATTTCTCCTTCTTATATAAAGTTAATAGTGAAAATCATATGTAACATCTATGATGGGGATATATCAATACCTTTAGAATGAATCCCATGATATGCATGATATGATCATATTGTGCTCCATGTGCTATAACAATGTGTATGTAAAGGGAAATGCAACTAATTTATAAGTCAATCCTAGTTCAGAGAAGATAAATCCTACTTACACTTTCAATTGTTAATACATTAGATATTTGAGGTCATGATCAAGATGGATCCACTAGACCTATGTAATGGCTTTTTTACCACAATAATATCAATAGGAAGTGTTCCAAAGCCTTTAGTCAAGAAAAACTATGCAATAATCCTAAGTCCTATGTTTTCATATTCACTAAACTAATAACAAGTAAAGTAGAGTCTAATATATTGCTCACCAAATCTTGTAGCACAAAGTGGGGGTAATAAAAATAAAAATTAAACATGCATAAGAGAATCATATTTAAGATATGTATAGTTAATACCCTAATGCATGGAGAGAGAAATATATTCAAAAGCCATCATTTATTCTACTTCTATCTACTAAAGAAAGGAGTAAAGCTAGAGATGCTTAGCTTAGAGATGAACCCATCAAGACTCAATATATCCCTTGGCCAAAGGTGATTCACAATAGGCTATTATGGTTTGTAAGGATCACTAAGAAAGGCTAAGGTATCCAATACTTTTCCATAAGACTAGATTCTTATCCAAGTAGAAACCCTAAGATAAGCATCCTTGACTAAAATTGTAGAAGATCAGATTATAAAGAGGCATAAATTAATAATTAACTCTTGATGTCTCTCTTAGAATTGTGAAATGAATGTGTTTATATATATTAATCTCACCCTAGTCCTTTTTAAAAGTTTAGCTAATAGGGTTGACCCGATTGAATCTATATCATTATTGACAAAAATCAAATTAGGTCTTGGTTTAGTTCATCCAAGGGCCAACCTAAACCTTAAATGACTTTTGTCAATTAGAGTATAGGGTCAATGGTGCTGACATTTTATCTTAAACTATCAAATAGGATTTTAGGATAGGGAAAGGCTAATGAAGGTGGAAAATAATTAGATGAAGCTGAAAAAAAGATTGAAAGCTTAGGGGAATGTTTTTAGGAGATGGTTTTTTAGGTAGTAAGTGGTATTTAAGGGAAAATAATCCTACAAAGCATTAATGGTCTTCTCACAACTTTCCCAATGTATGTTTTAAGGAATGCACTTAGAGAGATTGAGACTTGATGGGTTCCTATAAGATATAAATTATCAATAATTGGTAAAGTTTGAAAATATTATGTGTATACATATGCACCACTAATAAATCATCACATGTCACTTAGGTACAATAGGGGATGGTGCTTTGAGAAATAACATAACAACAGATAGCATTGAAGATAAAAAAAATTATAGTATTTTAAAGCATAAAATAATTGAAAGTAAATGACTAAAATGGAAATAACTTAAAATAAAATTAATGTCTATGGTGTTTATATTTTTTATCATGGATGGTGTAGAGACTACTTCTAACAAACCCAAGGATACAAAACTAAATAACAAAAACAAATAAACATAGGAAAGCCAAGATAATTGATGTTATATGGGCATGATTTACTTGTAAATTTGTTAAGCTAAGTTGATAAATACTATGTGAGACCAAATGACCAAGTCAAAATTTAGAGTAAATTAAGTAACTAAAAAGGTAAGGCTACTAAATACTGAACAAATCAAACAAGTAAACCCTAAGTAAGAAAGGAAAATTCACCATATCCAACCAAGTATACACATAAAAAATGGTAAGAAAACATCGATGTGAAAGTAATATAAATATTTAATTAAACAAAGATGGGCAAAAAATATGGTAAAATAACATTGATGAGTGAGAAGCAACAATCCTTACTCAATCATCAATTTAAAAAGTACATGAAAATAAAAAAAATTGGTGAGTGATAAGTAGCAAGACAACCTCACTCAATAATAGAAAAATTACACGAAAGTAGAAACAAACTCAGGAGTCTATAAAAAGGGGTGGTATAACAATAATAAATGGTAAAAAAATCAAAGTGATACTAGGATTTAAATCAATTATGTAAAGAAAATAATCCATAGTCACTCAAACATATTTTTTGGTTTCAAAGATAGATAAAACTAAAACAAAGTATTGATGTGAAGAAGAGGGAATATAGAAGAAGGGGAAATATATATAGAATCATACTTTCCTATCAAGGGGGAAATGAAATGGATGGAGGGGATAATGAAGTAAAAACCAAGGTAAAGGATCTCTTTATCTAAGTTAAGACACTCAAATTAAGTTTGTTAAAATAATAGGACTTTCAACATTAAGGACTGTGAATAACTTCTCTTAGCCACACAAATCTTAGGTCAATAAATTAATTATGTATATCATCTTATAAAGGTTATATGCATTAAATATAAAATGGACATAACTTCCCACAAAGTGTTCCCAATTCTTTAGAACCCCTTATATATTCATCATTTTACCATGAAGATTAGGTACTTGCATGATAAATTAGGTAGCACCATATAGTTTGTTGAATTTTCATATTACAATCTACTAGCCTACTATACCCCCAATGGACCTCAGTTCTATCATGAGGCCAACTGTGAAGTTTGAGATTTAATTGGAGATAAGATATGTGTTATTAATCACATATTTTGGTCTGATTTTTACTTTTAACTTAGTATGTTGCCTTTTGTATCATTGTCATTTGTTTCAAATGATTTGTATTTTAACCTTTTTCATGGATTTTTCTTTTCCTCTTCTATAAAAATTTAGAAAACTAAACATGGGTGCTAATCTTGACTTTTATTTAAATACTTTGGACATGGTTTCTAATAAAGAGAACATAGATAGCATGGTGTCTAAGAGTCTCATTAATCCATATGAAATAAGAGTGTTATCTTGACTTCCACCTTGGTTTATCTGAAGTGGAGTGAAATGAAAGGAAATAAAGAAGAATGAAACATGAGACAATTTGAATTACACTAAATAGTTAAAAAAATGTGACAAAGAGTGAAAAAGGGATACAATGATATTAAACTGTGATTATTTATCATAAAAATGACGGAAGTGTAATAAAACATGCAAACACTTTATTATTATGCAAATTATATCTACAAAAGAAGAAAAAGCTAAAGCTAAAAAAAGGATCAAACACTTATAACCATTGTAAAAATTATAGAAAAAACACTAAATTAAATATGGTGATTTTATGAGGAAGGCTTGGTCCTATCCATGGTCTTACACTAAAAATCATAAAAGAGAAACCCAAGAGGGTGCACAAATCTTATGAAAATAAATGAAAAATATGGTATTTGTGAGGAATACTAGTTCCTATCCATGGTATTACACTAAAAATCACAAAATAAAAAACCCAAGGAGTGCCAAATATTATTATAAGTCAAGGAAAATATGATAATAGAAATAAAATCATGAGGAAGACTAGGTTTTATCCATGGTTTTACAATACAACTCATGATAAAATAGAAACCAAAGGACCAGAAGGAGGGACAAGGTTTGTGAAAAGATGGAATCCTTTAGAGGGAGAGACCCATGTAAGTATCCTAAAAAAGGTGTTATAAGGATATAATATGGAAATCATGATAAAAGGAGAAGGAATTAGGCAAAATACTTCTTTAAAAATTACGCATTGATGGGCTCTTAAAAATACGGCCTTCATTAGTTTGAAGGTGATAAGTACTTAGACAAAGAATGTATATGAATAAATAAGGGCCCCACCATTTTTGGGTGTATTAAACTTATTTTTAATGAGTGTATTCTAGTTAAATGATAGGATAACCAACATTAAAAGTGAAAACTTTGAATATTTTGTTATGTTGTTTGGCAATGTGGGCCTTGTATTAGTGACTATGTTGTAGATAAGAAAGATGATGTTCACCAAGATGATAAATAACATGCATGGGAGATTCATGTAATTAGTCATCAGGTATGATACCATGAAGAGAGATAAGGAGAGAGGGAAGCTCAAATTTTAATAGGAGGATTGATTCAAAACCATAAAATAGCGAAAATGGCATTGCCTCAGTAGTAGTGTGTATACTAGTGCATTAGGACCAAAGAGAGGGATAGAGATAAATATGCCAATCTTTTCAAGTTTCATGAATTATATTTTGGATAATTTTATTAATTATTTTTTGAGTGGCCTTAGCTTTTCCATTAAATTGAGGATGATAAAGCATGGAAAATTTGTGTTTGATTTTGAATTTAACAAGTAGCTATTTAACATCTTTATTTTTAAAATTACCACCATTATATGAAACAAGAGTATGAGGAATGCCAAAGTGGAAAAATATTTTATTGAGGATGAATTTGGAAATGGTTGTACTAGTGATATTAACAAGGGGCATAACCTTAACCCATTTGGTAAAATACTTGGTGGATGTGATAACAAAGACATGTTCATCCTAAGATCTAGGTAATATTCCTATGAAATATAATCCCCAAATTGAGAATGGGTTAGGAGACTTCATAGTTTGAATCTTGGATAGAGGTGAATGAATTAGATCATCATAAATTTGACAAGGATTACATGTTTTTTCAAATTCAATGGCATCTTTTTCAAGAGTGGGCTAATTGTATCCCATATGTAAGAATTTATGGGCTATAACATGTCTTCTATAGTGGCCACTAAAAATTAACTAATTTACATAATAAATAATATAAGGAAATTATTATTTCATAACAAAAAAAATAATGGTACCTTTAGAATTAGGATAATAAATTATGTTATATCATAAAACATACTTGGAAGCTTGTTTACAAATTTGAGTATTTTTATGTGAATTAATGTGTAAAGGATATGTTTATTGGAGAGTTATCAATGATGTCATGGTGATGTCATATAGGTGTCCCAATGAGTAGATGAAGTGCTTTGTTCATTTAAGTGACAATGACAAAATGTGCAATGTCCTTGTCCTAGTATGCTTGGAGGAGTTTTGGTTGATCTTTAGTTTCAGCATTGGCTATAGATATTTAGGGATGAGTATGACATATTGATCATGTGCAAGGCGTCATATAAGAGGTTTTATATTATTTTAGTGCTTGTGTGTATGAGTGGTTTTCATCTGATTGATCATTGTTTTCATTTAGATATTTTGGGTCTAGTAGAAAATAATTTGAGTAGGTAGTTTGTTGACATCACCATTGCCACGTATAGATGAGTCAAGGGGAATTGGTCATATGGTTGTGATAAAATTTATGCCTAAATATTATGCACTAAATCTTAGTTCATATAACTAAGTGAGATAAAATATATGCAAGTGCAAATTTGGGCTCTGAAGTAATTTGGCAGTGTTTTCCCATACTTAGCCAAATTTGCATGAGGTAAGAAAGAATCAAGTAAGCAGTTTAGTGGTGGCATATATCACACATGTGGATGTTTTAAGAGAAATTGATCATATGGGTTTGTTAATTTTTTTTTCCTAATTTATATGTGCTAAATTTTAGGTCATGTGATTATTCATATAAAATGATATGGATGTGCAAATTTAGCCTTTCAAACAAGTTCTTGACATAGTTGACTCTATGGCAAAAAAATATGAGTGAGTAGATTAATGTCATTATATCTCATAGATACAAAGGTTTCAAGAGATGATTAATAAATGGTTAGATTATAATTTATTATTATATATTATGGTCCAAATTTTATATCATGAAACTAAGAAAAACAAAATTTATTTGGGTCCAAAGTTGGCCTTTCAGCAGATAAGTAATGGTCCCTATACTTAGTCATTTTTGCATGATGTTAAAGATTAGGACCAAATACAAATCCAATAGTTCAAGGATAATTATATAATTAATATATATGGTTTTTATCAAGTCAAATAATTTAATTTTTTCATTGGTTAACAAACTTAAATATTGATCTCCTTACAAAAGGATCAATAGAGTATGTTCATTCCAAGGTGTCAGGAAGTAGCAAGATAAGGACAAGTGTTCAATGTTTAATATTAAGAAGAGATAAATATTAATATTATTAAAAGGATAAATCATGATTAGGTTTTCATACTAATCAAGATCAATGGTGAGCATTAAATGTAATAGGTTAAAGTGATAGTTATTTACCATTGTTAAAGCAAGGATAATCCTACAGAGATGGACGATATACAATAGGTCAAGATTGTAAGATTGGATGAGATGAGGTCAAATGTTTAAAGTTTAAAATTTATGAATTATCACACAATGAATTAAATTTCAAATAATATTGATGGTGTGCATTTAATATGAATATGAAAGGACATGAGATGTGAGTAAAGTGGTTGATGTTTAGCTGTGATCGTTTGAATTCAAATATTTGAATTTAACAAAGGAAAAACTAGTGCTATGTATTTTGGCTATAAATTTTGATCCAAGATGAATTTGACCATGTATTAAAAATTATTTTTTTATAATAATCCAATTCACATTTATAAATATGAATTTAAAGGTCTAATTATTTATATATTCAAAGTTATGAAGGTTTAAAGTTTATTGTGTTCTTGTTTGTTCTGTAAGTGACCCAAGAAGATTATTAGAGTTTGTTTTTATGTTGTTTCAATGTATCATATTATTTTAACTATTTTTAAGTGTTTTATAATCCATGGGGACCATTTTTGTGAATTATATAGGTTTGATTGATTATATGTAGTATGAACAAAGAGTTAAAAGTTAACTATGTTTTCATTCATAATAACTGTGTGTATAGATAAGTGTTTGAACTAATTGGGGCTTAGAAAAAGAGTGATATGATGTATTTTTGCACTTAATAAGGACATATAGATCATGTTTCATGGGTCGATGAGTTTGAAATTTTTCTTGTGTTCTTAGTTTTATGGAAAATGTGTCAAAGAGATGAATAGGTCTTTAAAGGACCTAAAAGGTGACTTAGGCCTATTGAGTGAGAATTGTACTTAATGTGACCCATGGAAGATGAATTAAGGGTGAAGGAATGTGTTTTAGCTGATCAAGAAGTTAGTGGAGTTGATAATCAATAATACTCTTTAATTAGTGAAATCAAATGTGATGTTTTCTATACTTATGTTGGGCTTAAGAGAGATTAGTGCAAGGATTGTGTGTGATGAGTGAGTGTTAAAGCAAATGAAAAAGATGAGTAGTTGTGACCAAAGATGGATTGATAAGTAGAGTAGATTGAGGACTATGTGTATGACTTTTAGGTCATATTTATGATGTTAGAATAGTTATCTTGCAGATTGAGGATATGTAATGAGGTTTGAGTGTGCATATGAGGACAATTTAAGTGGAGAAGGAGAGAGATTATGGAATGCTTATGTGAGACACCTATATGAGATGTAAATGAAGTTTGTATAGGGATTAGATAATCAAAGATCTATCATCAAGTGTCTAAGACATCATTACTAAGGTGAAGGTGTTCAAAGGAGGGTCTAAAGGAATTGATCTTCTTTAAGGATAGTTGCACCTTGAGAAATAGGTGTTTCACTAAAGGCCTTTAGTCAAGAGGACTTGATCAAGGTTTTTGGTCTAAAAGACCTAGCCAGTCTCTTGTTTATAATATTTTGTAGGACAAGTAGTCCATGTGTTATAGGCTTGAGAGTGGGTTTTATTCCCCATGAGGGTTTACCATAGGCATAATGTGTTGTGTGTTTGATATTATGTATGCATTGATTGAATGATATCTATTTTTAATGTTGCTTGATCAATTTGATTTTTTTTGAGTGTTTAATAGTATGAAAGGACTAGAATTGAAATTGAAATATATGGGCTCACTTATTCACCCCCAATGATTATACCTATAATAATTGGTATCAAATTAGGTCCTTATTACATGTTTAACCACTTGAATGTGATCGAAGTTATAATGGTTGACAAAGAGGTTGTGGCTTATATTAAAGATAAAATAGTATGTGTTTTATCAAATTTCAATTCAATCATGGATGTTGTGAAGATTCAAGTGAAAGATATAGAAGCAACAATCAAGAATTTATAAGTCATGATGGTTAAAGGTCTCAAAAAAATTGAGGAAAAAATTGAAAATAAACTCATGAATTTATCATATGTGCTCTTATCCAAGGATAAAAGGTATTTTAGCTCCACCAAAATAGTCAAGAATGAAAATTCATCGACAGGTAATAATCAATAAAAATGGTCAAATTGAATGATGTATTTAATGGGTACTATTTATCTTGAAATCAATTTGGTCATATATTAGGGATTTTGCTTTCTCTCCAGAGATAAAAAAGAATATGATATGCTATAATTGTAACCAACAAGGTCATATAGCCAAAAAATATAAAATGATTTTTGTGAAAAGGATATACAAGTGATTGGAACCTTTAAATGGTTCAAGAAGACTAAGTCTAAGATTGAAGAAGAAAAGAAGAAAAATTCAAGCAGTCCACCAAAGTAAGAGTAAATTTTTGTTCAAACCTTGCATACTGAAGAATATGGGAACAAGACATGGTTCATAAACAATGGATTCTCAAATCATATGACATGAAATAAGAGTAGGTTTATCTCTCTCAAGAATACCAACCCTAGTTTAGTGGGATTTAGTGACAACACATTTTATAACACTGTTGACAAAGGTACTATGAGTTTGGATAATGGTCATTGCATGATTAAGAATGTCCTATATGTAGAATGTTTGAAACATAATCTTGTAAGTGTAAGCCAAATGTATATGCAAGGAAATGTTGTAACTTTTTAGGATGATGTTTGTGAAGTAAGAAAGGATGGAAAATTAGTTACAAATGTTTATAAAATAGATAACAACAAGTATGTATTCCATGAATCCAAGAATGAGTGGTTCATGAGTTACTTGGAAGAAAGCTATATTTGGAATAGAAGGCTTGGACATATAAATTTTGATAACATGGTAAATATTAGCTCAAAGGGGTTCACAAGGCATATGCCTAAAATTTCTAAGATTCCTCATTCTCTTTTAAAATCATGTCTTTATGGGAAGTAAATCAAAAGAAGATACACATATATGGAGTTCTCAACTACAAATAGAATAGAGTTGATCCACACTAATATATGTAGACTTATGAGACCATAAAGTATTCAAGTTAATAGCTACTTCATGCATATCATTGATTATTTTATGAGGATGACTTGGATATTTTTTAAAATAAAAAATAGAAGCTTTTGAAAAATTTATGGGATTCAAAGTGCTTGTAAAAAATGATAAAGGGCTAAATATCAAGTGTGTAAGATCATATAGATGAGGTGACTTTTAGTCTCATGATTTGTTGATTTTTGTGAAAAATAAAGAAAAAGAGATATTCTATTGCTAAAACATCACAATAGAATGGTGTTGTTGAAAGGAAGATTAATATTGTTCAAGATATGAGTAGAACCATGCTTCAATATTCCAAACTATAAGATCGATATTAGGAAGAGGTAGCTAACACTTTAATTTACATCTTAAACAGGTGTCAAATTAGAGTAAATGGTGATAACACTCCTTATGAGGTATGAAAGAATAGATAAGATAATGTCAAACATTTTAGAATGTTTGGGAGTAGGTGCTTCATCAAAAGAGATGAACATAATCTTAGAAAATTTGATTCAGGATCTGATGAGGGCATCTTCTTAAGTTACTCTTCCATCAGTACTACCTCTAGGTACTTAAAGAAGAAACTTCAAAATATTGTTGACATTTCAAATATAAAGGAAGATGAGACAAGTAGAGTCAAGAATCCAAAATTGTATGTAAGTGAATAACTTTAGATGATGCTACAAATAATGGTGACTTATCTGTTTAAATAGATGATGAAGATGAAGAGGAGGAAGAAGATAAGATTATAAAGATCCATCTAGAAGAATTCATAAATATCATCCAATCTCTTAAATTATTGTAAATATTGGTGCAAAGTTGTAGACTAGAAGGAGAATATTGATCAATTAGAATCAATGAGACTCAGCTATGTTGTCCATGATTAAACCCAAAACATTCATGGAAGATAGCAAAGATGAAAGTTATAATGATGTAATGGATGAAAAAACTAATCAAATAGAAAGGAATGAAACATGGGACTTAGTTCCTACCAAAAGATAAAAAATGTGATAGGTACCAAGTGGGTTTTCAAAAACAAGATGAATGAGAAAGGAGAAGCCACAAAGAACAATGATATATTGTTGTGTAAAGGATATGCTTAGGTTGAAGGAAGAGATTTTGATGAGACTTTTGCTCATGTGGTAAGAATGGAAGCAATTATACTTTTCTTAGAATATACAAGTTTTAAGGGTTTTAAGGTATATCAAATGGATGTGAAATATCAATTCTTGAATGGAAACCTAGAATAAGTATACATTGAGTTACTTGAAGGATACTTCATGTTAATTAATCAAGATTTTGTGTGTAAATTGAAGAAGGCACTGTATGGTCTTAAACAAGCTCCTAGATCTTGGTATGACATGCTATATAAGTATATTTTGAGTAAAGGTTTTAAAAAGTGGGTAGATGATAGTATTTTGTACATTATACATAATTAAATCATCAATTTTTAGTTTTTTTATATGTTGATGACATAGTTTCTGGATCTAATAATGTTAAAAGGAATAAAATTTTTGTGGATACTATGAAGACTATGTTTGAAATGTCAATGTTGGGAGAACTATATTTCTTCTTAGGATTATAGATTAATAAAATTCATGTAGGGATATTCATTTCACAAGCTAAATACATCAAGGATATTATAAGTAAGTTTGACATGATGGATTGTAAGAGAATGGATACTCCAATGATCACATAATGAAAATTAAGTAAACTATATGACTCACCAAAAGTTGATCAAACTTTGTATAGATCCATGATTGGAAGTATTTTGTACTTTACTACTTATAGGCCTGATATCATGTAAGAAATGGGTATTGTAGGAAGGTTTTAATCTAAACCTAGAGAATATCACTTAAAATCAGTCAAAAGGATCTTGAGATATCTCAAAGGTAGTATAGAGTATGGTTTATGGTATCCTAGGAATAAAGAACTCTTTTTAAAATGATATATTGATGTAGATTGGGTAGGATGTGTGGATGATAGGAGGAGTACCAATGGTGGGGTATTATTTATTGGGGAATTATTAGTGTCTTGGCTAAGCAAGAAACAATCCTCAGTGTCTCTATCAATTGCAAAAATTGAGTATATAACAACTGCTTTTTCTTGCATACAAATCATGTGGATGAAACAAACTTTAGAAGATTATAAGGTAAGACAGAATGGACCTTGTCCTATATATTTTGACAACACTGGTGTAATTATTATCTTAAATTATCATATTATGAACTAAAAAAGTAAGCACATTACTATTATATATCATTTCTTGAGAGATAAAGTGAGTAATCAAAGTGTTAACTTAGAGTATGTGCCTACAAAATAGCACCTTGTAGACATTATGACTAAACCATTATCAAAACATACATTTTGGTATCTAATAAAAAGATTGGGTGTCATTTATTTCTATATAAATAAATATAATGTCTTTGTTTAAAGAGGAGAAACAAGTTCATGAGCTTTCTCCAGAGGTTTGTAAAGAAGCTATAGTGCAAATGTAGAGTTGGTGGTCACGGAAGTATGTCAAGAGAGAAGGCTAGTAAGCCTATATGGTGGTTATTAATTGTGTGTGGATATTTTAAGATTAGTAGGAGGTTAAATTTCTCAAAAAAATTAGTGGGAGTTCCTCTTAGTTGTTTTTTAGTGATTTTTATCAAATTTTAGTACTTTTGTGTGTTTTTTCTTCACTGGTTGTAATGCTTGGTTGAAGTGAGTGTTGGCATGGAGCAAGAGGAAGTTGAAAAGGAAAAAAGAGGTAGGCTAAATGTAAGGGGGAGTTTTTAATTTATTTATAATATGTTATTCTATTGTTGGTAGTATTTTTAGGTCCTCAAGATTAGTTGGTGGCCACTTTGTCATTCTGTCAAAGTGGGAGAAAATTCTTATTATGAGAGTACTTGAAGAGGGAGAAGAAATGTGAGAAATTTAATGATGGTTGTTGACATAAATGACAAAGGTAGAGATTGTTATATATTTTTAAATTATGTCATGGAGGTGTCTTGGTGAGTGGATGACGTGCCTTGTTATTCTAAGTGACAATGACAAAGTGTGAAATGTGCTTGTCCTAATATGCTTAAAGGATGCTTGGTTGATCTTTAGTTTTGGCATGGTTAGAGATGTTCAAGGATGAGTATGGAGTATTTGTCATGTGAAAGGGGTCTTATAATATATTTTATATTATTTGATTATTTTTTTTCATGAGTGGTTTTCATCTAGTTGATCATTGTTTTTATCTAGACATTTTGGGTCTAGTAGCAGAAAATCTGAGTAGGCTGTTTGTTGACATCACCATTGCCAAATATAGATGATTCAAGGGGAGTTGGTCATATGGTTGTGATCATATTTATTCCTAAATATTATGTACTAAATATCAGGTCATGTAACTAAGTGAGATAAAATATATTTAAGTGTAAAGCTAGGCTCTTAGGTAGTTTGGTAGTGTTTTCCCATACTTAGCCAAATTTGCATGAGGCGAGAAAGAGCCAAGTAAGTAGTTTGGTGGTGGAATATATCATACAATGGATTTTTTATGATAATTTTATCATATGGTTTTTTATTTTTATTCCTAATTTATCTTTTATAAATTTCAAGTCATGTAATGAATCATGACAAAAGCTATAGATGTGTAAAGTTGGCCTTCTAGACAAGTTCTTGACATAGTTACCTCTATGGTAGAAAAATCTGAGTGAGCAGATTAATGGAATTGTATATTTAAAATTCAAAGGTTTAAAGAGATGTTCATGTGAGGAGATTATATTGTCCAAAATTTAGATCATGTGACTAAGTGCATCAAAATTTATTGAGGTTCAAAGTTGGCCTTCTAGGGAGATAAGCAGTGGTCCCCATAGTCATTTTTTCATGATGTTAAAGATCAGGACCAGATGTAGATCTAATAGTTCATGGGTCATCATAAAGTGAAGATATTTAGTGATAAATAATAAAAATGAGTCAAATTTTTCATTGGGTAATGAATTTAGATATTGAGGTCCTTATAAAAAGATCAATGGAGAGTGTTCATTCCAAGGTGTCAAGAAGCAATGGGATGAGGACAAGTGTTTGATGTTTAACATTAAGCAAAGATAAAGATCAATATTATTTAAAGGATCAAGAGTGAGTGGGTTTTTATACTTATTGACATCAATGGTCTACATTAAACTTAAAATTTTAAAGTGATAGTTGTCTAACATTATTAAGCAAGGACAATCCCATAGAGATCAATGATGCACATTGGGTCAAGATTTCAAGATTGCACAAGATTAGGTCAACTATTTGAGGTTTAATTTTTAGACAATGGTATACTATGAATTAAATTTTAAATAATATCTATGGTTCACATTTAATTTGAATACATGAGGAGACAAGATGTGAGCAAAGTGGTTGATGTTTAATTATGATCATTTGAATTCATATTTGAATTTAACAAAGTAAAAATTAGTGATATATATTTTTGATATAAATTTTGATCCAAAATAAATTTGAGCATGAAGTAAAATTTTAATTTTTAGAATACTAAAAGGTGAATCTTGAAATATGAATTATAAGGTATAATTATTTGTACAAAAAAAGTTATGAAGGTTCAAATTTGACTATGTGTTTGTGTTTGTTTTACAAGTAACCTAAGATGATTGTTCAAGATTTTTTTGATGTCTCATGTTGTTTTAAAAATTTGGGTGTGTTTTATACTCCATGAGGACCATATATTTTCATTATAAAAGTTTCATTAATTTTATGTAGTATGAATAAAGGTTTATAATTTGACTACATTTTCATTCATAATAACTATGTATATAGAAGTGTTTGAGCTAATTAGGGGTTAGCAGGAGAGTGTTATGATGGATGTTTGCACTTAAGGAGGAACTATAGATCATGTTACATGGGTTAAAGAGTTGTAAAGTGTTACTATGTTCTTAGTTTTCTCAAAGATGTATCAAATAGATGGATGGATCTTCAAAGGACCTAAAAGGTGACTTAGGCCTCTTGAGTGAGAGTTATGCTTAAGTGTAACCCATGAAAGATGACTTAAGGGTAAAGGAATGTGTTTTGGCTATAAAATAAGGTTGTGGACTTGATAATTCAATAATACTCTATAAATAGTTAAACTAAATTTTATTATTTCTAGACTTGTTGTAGTCTTCAGAGAGATTAGTGTAAGGTTTGTGTGTGATGAGTGAGCATTGAAATGAAGGACAAAGATGATCAGGTGTGCCCAATGGATGAGTTGATAATAAAATTAGATTGAATATTATGTGTATGACCTATAGGTCATATTTTTTATGTTAGAATAGTTCTCTTACATATTGATGATATGTGAAGAGGTCTAAGTGTGCATATGAGGATAGTTTGAGTGGAGAAGGAGAGAGATTATGGTATGCCTATGTGAGAGGCCTATATGAGATAAAAATAGAGTTTATGTAAGGTTTAGTTAATCATATATCCATAATTAGGTGTTGAGTACATTAGTACATAAGTGGAGGTGTTCAAATGAGGGTCTAAAAGACTTGATCTTCCTTAGGGGTAGTTATTCCTTATGAAATAGGTGTTTCACTAAAGGCCAAGAGGACCTAATCAAGGTTTATAGTCTAAAGGACTTGACCAGTCTCTTATTTGTAATATCTTATAGGACTAGTCCATGTGTTGTATTCTTGAGAGTGGGTTTTATTCCCCATGAGGTTTTCCCATAGGAACTATGTGTTGCATGTTTAATCCTTTGTGTGCATTAATTGAATGAGGTGTCTTGTTAATGTTGCTTGATCAAGATAATATTTTTTCATTTTTTTATAGTTTAAAAGGACTATAATTGAAATTTAAATATTTGGGATCATTGATTTATACCCCCCGGTGATTGTACCTCTAACAAGGTTTGGTGTTTAATAAATTGAATAATGTCTTTGTACCATGGTCTTTATCAAATGGTGATAACCTTAATGTGGAAGATAAGTTAATATTGTGGTTGATTGAAAGATAGGAACTTTATTATTTGGATGAAAAAATTATAATTTTTAAGAAATTGGTGTGGATGAAAAAGATATTCTAAAGAAGCAAGTGAATCAATAATAGAATTTTGATCTCAAGGGATAGGCTTGATGATAAAAGAATCAAATTCTTTGGTAAAGGTAGTGGATATTTGATGATAATAAATTATATTTTAACTTTTGCATTGATAATCAACATTGATCTGGTGATAAATGAGTTGGGATTCATCCAAAGCATGTAGATATGTGATGTTAATTCAAGGGATGCTCTCATGCCTAGGATTAAAGATTTTTATTCTTCCATGTTCTTAGTGACATGAAATGTAATGTTAAATTCCCAAGGGATAATTTTATGAAGAGGAATAGTGAGGATAAAACCTACCCTATCTCCTTTAAGGCATTTAGAACCATTAAAATGAAGGGTCCAAATATCATCGTGTAAGTTAACAACAAGTTTAGGAATTTTTTCAATAACTAGTTTTGGTTTAATCGTATCAAGAAAGATAGAAGAATCTTCAAGATTACTTGATTCAAGATTAATAATGAAATTATGGAAGTAATATTTAATAAATATGGCTTGATTAAGACCTTAAATATAGATAATATTATCATCAATAAGATTATGTTAAAGGTGTTCAGTAGTTGGTATAGGAGCTATTACAAAATAAAAAATTATTTATCTTTTGACAACTTTTTGTATAATAATTTTGAGATCAAATACCATGAGAAGGACCATCTACTTGACAATTATATCTCTAGGAAGAAATGCTTTGGAGAAGAAGTGATGGAGTGGATTGGAATGAATGATAATAGAAGTGATTTGATAAAACAAATAATGTCAAATATTTTCAATGACAAAATATATGGTGAGGCCATCATGTTCTAATTTTGTATAATATCTCTTATAGTTGATGAGGCCTAAATTAGTATAATATATGGCATATTCTCTTCTGGTATCATCATGTTGGGAAAGCATTGCCCCAAATAATATGGGTATAGAATAAGTATATAAGATCAAAGGATGATCATTAAAAGGTGGACAAATAGGGGTGGGAAAAGAAAATATTATTTAGTATTTTCAAATGTGTTTTGACAAGGATCCAATCACTATAGAGCATTACCTTTCTTAATAAAATAATTAATAAAATATATATGGTAAGCCATTTTTGGGTCAAACCATCTAATTTCACCAAGTTTACTAGGGTACGTATGAATATATAAGATGGAATGAGGGATAGGCATGTTGACAATAGCGTTGATCTTGGCTTGATCAACATCAATGCTGTGAAAAAGGACTAAGAATCCTAGAAATTTTTAGATGTGACACCAAAGACACATTTTTAGGGATTTAGCCTAACTTTATATTTAATGAGGTGAAAGAATATGATAAAAATATTAGAGACATGAGTCTTGCATATTTTAGACTTAGCAATGAGTTCATCCACATAGGTTTCAAAAAAATTATGGACAAGATCATGAAAAATGTGGGTCATTACTTATTGATAGGTAGATCCAACATTTTTGAGGCCAAAGGGAATTTTAACATAACAACAAGTACCCCATTATGTGGTTAAAGTTGAATTATGTTGGTCTTGAGGGGAGATGTGAATTTGATTATAACATGAGAAATAATCCATAAGTGATAACATTTCATAACTAGCAGTGGAATCAACAATGGCATCTATAGAAGGTAAAGGGAAATTATCCTTAGGATAAACAAATATTAAGATTATGGAAGCCAATGCAAATGTGAATGGCCATGGTGAATTTCTTCCAAATAGGGACAATGTTGGAGACCCATTTTAAATAGTCCATGAGCTTGATAAAATTAACATCGAGAAGTTTAATGATTTATTTGTGGAATAAATTAGAAACTTATGGTGTAAATTTTTGTTTTTTTTTATCACATAGGTTTTGAATTAGGATAGGTGATGATATTTTACACCATGATGTTAGGGTCAATACTAGTCATGTCCTCATAGGACCAAGAAAAAGTCTTATGATATTTATCGAAGAATAATTTGAGTTTATCATGTTTAGTTAGTGTGAGTTTGTGAGAGACCTTAATTGGTTGATGGCATGATGGGGTACCATATTCGATTTGGGTAGTTTCCTTGATAATCATAACATTTCCATCATGGAAATGATATGGTCCACTAGGTAAAGAGTAAATGGGATTTTTTGGGATCAATGCTAGAAATAAAGTTGTTGAAATAAGGGGATTTATTCTTAAAATTCATGAGTTTATGATGCTTCAAAGGTATTTGAGTTTTTTAGGTGTGAATTAATTCAGGAATGGATTCATATCTAGGCAAAGTGGGAAGAATACCATAATACTTGACATCTAGTTTAATATTGATAATTTTATTACTATGGCAATCATGTTTGAAATGCATTTGATGTGCATATATGGCCTTAACATATAATATAATCTCAAGAGTAGGTGGAGTAGGGGAATAAAGTTGATAAAACTTGTTAGAATCATTTATAAGGGAATAATTAGATGTAATTATTGGGGTTTTAGGTAGTATAGGAGATGAAATAATTTTCAAAGGTTTAGAAGGTAAGATTTGTTTGACCACCCAAGGAGTGTAAAGGACTAGATAATTATTAGGAGGTACATGACCTTCATATGTTTACCCAAATTTATTGTTAATGGTGTAAACATCATGATTGAAATCATGTATTTTGTCTAGAGTTTTTTGATAATGTTGAACATCCAAGCCTCATCATTGATCTTGGGCCATGATATAATTATCATCATAGGTTGGATAAATTGTACAAGCTTAATATTCAAGAGAAATTTTAGAAGGGGAAATTCATACATCATTAATGGAGACATAATTAAAGGATATTGTAATAATTTGGCCACTCCATAATAATTGCACTTGAAGGCATCTTCTATATAAGAGGCTTCTTGAGCATTACATAAAGGGTGGAAATAAGTGATCTCATTAATGAGGGGGATGGTGAAATCATGAGGAAATAAATAAGGAAGAATCCACTATGATATGTAATGGGTTATATTAGTAATGTTTTAATTGTTTTTCAAGTCATTATGTTCATCATCATATAAATCAATAAGAGTGACATGTACTTCTAGATTCGTGTTGATGAATTCAGGTAAGGGATCACTATTGATCATTGGAATGGTGGGAATATGATATTGAGATTTAGGATTTAAAATTTGAATACTCTAAGGGTTTGGATTGTGCTCATGTTTATACCTTTTTCTATTATTAAATAACTTGATACATTGGCTAGTAGAAGAGGTGATATACCTCATTCTATGAATCCATGTTCATCTTAAGAATATGTTGTAAAATAGGCGTAAATTGAGGACCATAAGCTTAACTTAAATCATCTTATTTCTAATTATAAGAGAGAGCCAAGTACAACCAAGTGTATTTTTATTAGTTTTGTCAAATCCATGACATGTTAGAAACGTTTTTTTGACATGATATTTATTATAGCAAAGCTTATGGATGAGCCACAAAAATGTCACATTAATATTGAACCCTTGATATATTAATACTTTATAAATGAGGGTAGTATTAATGGATATTTTAATTAATAGGGGTGGATCATCAGTGAAAAAAATGATCTCATAATTAATAATGTATTTTTCAAGGAATTCTATAGAAGGTTTTGAATTACAAATGGAATCAATGGTATGTACATTGGTTGGTTTAGGCTCATGAGAAGGTGGTTCTTCTTCTACAAAAGATGGTTCTTCTATTTATTCAATTTTATGTATGAATAAATTGTGATGATAAGGGGAGGTAAGAACTAACTTCATCAAAGGAATCTTTCAAGGCATGGAGTTGATCTCTTCTAAGAAGTTTTAATGGGTTTTATAAGAAGAACCAACACAAAGTATAAAAGGTAAGTTAGATTTTGGAAGAATAGAAGTGATTGGTGGTTCAAAATAAGGAGATGGTTTTACATTGGCTTTTGAAACTAGGTGAGTGGTTTTATTATCTTTGAGGATTTTTTCTTCCAAATATGGTTTGTTAGGTTTAGTGGTAGAATCTCTGTGAGTCATTTTTTAGTGATAATTGACCTTGTGCATGTTGACATATTGAGAATTATTGTAATATTGATCATAGTCAACTTCAATGGCACAAATATCCTTTTTGGATTGTTTATCATTAGATATGGGAAAATATTTTTGGTTATTATAAGAATAAGATTTGGGAGCTTGTCATTTTGAGAAGTGGAATTATAATATTGACAATGGAGTTGAATCATGGCTTCATGATTGAATGAATAACCAATCATATATGAGACATCAAATTTGGTAATCCCTCTATAAGTTTCATGGGAATGATTGATGTCATAGTAGAACCAACAAAATTTATTTTGGTCATACCATTTTTGAGGATTATTAGGACAAGTAAATGGTTTAGAAGGTGCTACAAATTGTTTTATTTGTTGCATAATTAAAGTTACATGAGAAGATGGGGGATTGTTAGCTTTGACAATACTTGGCTTGATTTGAGGATAAATTTTTGTGATTGTATTAGTGGAATTTTTAAAATACCCTTTAAGGATTTTGGTATTAGGTACAAACTATTCATTAAGAAGTCTTGATGCTTGGCTTGGTCAATAGCTTTGGTAAGCATTAAAGGGGTAAAAGTTTAAACCTTATATTGAAGAGAAGGAGTTAATTAAATTATAAATATTTTTAATATATTATCATAAATAATGTTATGGTTGTCCTTTTGGTCCAAAAATTTCCATCATTTTATAAAATTGTGAGTTGATTCAGTGGGAGATTACTTAGTATTGATGAAATGACTCAGACAATTTTATAGAACATAATTGTGTTGAAACTCTTTAAATAAAAGATTGACTAAATCATATATTTTCCACATGGAATGTTGGGGAATTTGATTTTACCCTTATCATACATCACAATTTATGGTTTTAACCAAAAAATTAGTTGTGGCAAAAGTATTAGTTTGGATCCATTCCTTATAAATATTTTTTGATGCCTTGAGAAAAGTTGTAGGGTCTTTAGCCCCATCATAGTTGATAGTTGGAGATATGTTACCAATATCAATGTAAATAATGAAAAGGGATAAAGGTTAATTTTTTATATTTTTAAGCATTTTATTTTTCATGATAGGTTGGGTAATGACATTTCCTGTGGCATCTCTAAGATGTGCAAGATTAAAATTTTGGTTATTTTAAGGGAGTAGAACAAGAGGTTGATTAGCCATATTTACCAAATGATGTTTTTATTGTATAATTTAAGAGGTTTTATATTTTTGCATTATCTTCATTTATTGTATTATTTGTGTAGGAATTTAGGCTGTATCAATTGGTGGGTTGGTGTTTGTAGGAAGACACCCCAAATTGTTATTAGGGGGGAGGGTTGTTATTAGGTGGATTATTGATGGGGTTGTTATATAAATGTTTGTCAATTAATCCCACATTATGATGAGATTATTTAACATGGGAATGATCTTTATAGGTTAAAAAGGACATAATCCACCTACCTCATCTTGAGGCATGATTTGAACCATGTTACAATTCATATATAAGGGAGGGGAATAAGTACTCCAATAGTGAGGATTCTATTAGGAAGTAAATAAAAGAATAAAATAGCACCCCATGTAGTGTCTAAATGGATTTAGGTTATCCAATAATATTATGATAGGGGATTTCATGATGTTTAGTGAAAGAAATAGAAATTAAGAAAGGAGAATCAAGGATAGAGTTTCCTAGATAGAGAATAAATTTGGATGGACAAAAAATAAGGTCAACCAGTAGGAAAAAAATGAACTAATTCAGTAGGTTAATACTAAAATACATGCTAAAAATAATACACAATCATATAGGTCAACTGTGTAATATTGTGTAGGGGATATAAGAGAGAGATAGGAAGACACAATCATGTAGGTCAACTTTGTAATAATTTTAAGTAGGGTAAATCATTTGTAAGAGATTATATTGACTAATATGATAGTGTTTTGTAATATGGAAAATTTGTTCAAAATAATTGGAAGCAAGAATTAAATAAAACACACAAACAATTGGATCAATGTGATTGATCCAATTGGGGCACACAACACAAACCTTAAAATAATGTTGGACATTGTATGTTTTTAAATACAAAACATAATGATGAAATATAAATCAATAAACTAAAAATTAAATGATAACTAGTTGGTTACCCTAATTATTATTATATTATTAGAAAATTTTGATTTTGATGTGATAGGAAAGTTGGCTGAAATAGGGAACTAAAAAGTAGTCTAAAGTTGGTTTCATGACATTTGGGTGGAAAGGGGTCTTTAATGGAAATGATAATGTCTTGGTAGTAGGGCCCACCTAATCAATTAATAATCCCATAGTGATAATGTTATTGGGTTCTTTTATAATATATACCATTAACCATGTATTTATACCTAGATAGAAAACCAAGTCAACTTCCCCCTTGGAAGATGAATAATTAAATGTTTTTTGAATTCTAAGTGATTTTTTAGTGTGTGAAAAAGAGTAAAATAGTGTAACTAAAATAGCAATTTTAAAAAAATAACTATTTAGACTATGTGAGTTACTTTAAGCATGTAAATAAATGAAAAGTAAATGTGAATTAATTACAAGTGAATATATGTTAATTCCTTGATAAAAAAGAGTGTTGATTTAGTTTAGGTAATATTATATATAAATAGTACAAAATAGAGTTGACTAGGTGGATAATATTATATAAAATAAATGTCTTTAATAATATTCAAATAGGTTGACTATGTCTCTCTGATAGAAGATAGACCATAAAAATAAGTAGACCAAGTTGACCTGATTAGTTATATGGTTACAGTTTTAAATACTTCTAACTTGTGAAAAATAGAAATAAATAAATTAATTAAATGATAGAGAAAGATAATAAATTAACCTTGTTGGGATTTAAGATGATTTAGCTTTCAAATTTTATGTTGTAATGCTTTAATTGTTGCTTTCAAATTCTATAAACTAGGTCGATTGGTTTGACCAAGTTTGATAAAACCTTGTATGTTGAATAGTAATAATGAATAAGGTTAAATTGTTCAATAATGTTAGTTAACATATATGTTGTTAGAAGGAATTAATATAAAAATTCAATGTATTTGATAGTGTATGCTAATCTAGATCTAAATAATAATATTATGTCAAACTGTTTGATCTAGTAACCTGTAGCTGATGAAGACTGGGACATATAGAACAAAGTCATTTTGAAGTGATCGTGTGTTAAACCTATGTAATTTTTTTATAAATATACCAAATAGGTCAATATAATATTGTAATATGGAAAAATGTAATAAAATATTAAAAATAATGGCATGAAAGTAAACATACAAGGGATAGATTAACATCGGGTTCACTAGAATATATGCAAAGGGAAATACAACTAATCGATAAATCAATCCTAGATCAGAGAAGATAAATCCTACTTACGCTTCTGGTTGTTGATACATTATATATTCAAGGTCATGACCAATATATATATTCTAGACCTATCCCAAAGATCTCTTACCACAATAATATCACTAAGGAGGCTTTTGAAGCCTTTAGTCAAGCAAAACTATGCAATAACCCTAACTAAGTCATATGTTTTCATATTCACTAGACTAATAAAAATTAAGGTAAATTATAATCAAATTCTCACCAAATATTGTGGCACAAAGTGGGGGTATTAAACATAAAAAATAAACATGAATAAGATAGTCCTATTTAAGCTATGTATAGGTAAGACTATAATGCATAAAGAGAGTAGTATATTCAAAATCCATTACTTATGCTACTTTTAACTACTAAATATAGGATAAAAGTTATAGGTACCTACCTTAGAGATGAACACATTAAGACCCAATCTCTCCCTTGGACAAATGTGGTTCATAAAAGGTTTTTTGGGTTTATTAGGATCACTAAAAAAGGCCAAAGCATACAATACTTTTCCACAATACTAGATTATTCTCCAAGTAGAAACCCTAAGCTAAGACTCTTTAATTATAATGGAACAATATTAGATTATAAAGAGGCACAAATAAACAATCAACTCTTGTTGTCTCCCTAATAATGTATTATTATGGCTAAATCTAACCCTATTCCTTTCCCAAAGTTTCACCAATAGGGTTATCCCAATTGACTCTATATCATTATTGACAAAAAAAAAATTATGTCATTATCTAGGTCATCCAGGGGCTAACCTAGACCCTAAATTATTATTTTTAATTATAATATAGGGTCTATGGGGTTGACATTGTATCATAAACTATCAAAAAATATTTTAGACTAGGGAAGTGATAATGAAGGTGTAAAATGACTAGAGGAGGGTAAAAAATAAGAGTCAAAGCTTAGGAGAATATTTTTAGGAGATGGTTGTATAGGTAGTAACTGGTAGTAAAGGGACAAAAATATTTTGGATCACTAATGGTCAGCCCACCCCTTTCCTACTGTACCCTTTAAGGCATGCACTAAGAGAGATTGAAACACAATAGGTTCCTACAAGATTTAAAGAATCAATAATTGATAAAGTTTGAAAATATTATGTGTATACAGAACGTAACTTCAATCACTTTTAAAATGAATAAAAAGTCTAGTAGGAGGTGTTTACATGGCATGATCTCCATATTTGTCATTGTAAAGTGTAGTCCTTGTTATTTGAAGGGGAAAAGGTATACAACCAATTTTTATTGATCTAGAATCAAATTTTGCTCGTGAGTGTGCATGTCAACCTAGTGAATCACTTCCGATAATGATGAATAATTGAGGTAATAATTATTGAACACTATAGGATTAAAGACAATATCTTTATATTCTATTTAATCCTTGATAAAAAATATAGATGGTGTAAGACTCCTTTGAATTTCTTAGATGAGGATGGCATTGATAATTTATTTTGTTGACAAAGTTCTTTATTTTAATTTAGTATCTCAGTTCTTTTGGATGCAATATATGATCAAAATTTAGGAAGTTATGGCTTGTTATAAAAGAAATAAGTGAGTACAATATACCTTGTGATCAATGAGCACACCATTTTTTTGTAATTCATTGGTGTATATTTAGCATTCAATTCTATGTCATGTACCATGAATGTCCAATTCCTCTTTTAATAGATAGTAACTTTCTTAGGTATGAAATATGACTCTTGTGTGGTTAAAGTAACCAAAAAAATAACGTCTTGGATATACATAGTAATTGGCTGGTCATGTCTTTCTAAATCTAAATAATAAATATAAATTGTATCATCATGTTTTCCCCCAAGTAAAGTATCAGACACTCCAAGATCTTTCTCTATAGATTTTAATGCCACAAAGTGTTTATGTGAATGTTTCCCTTTCTATTTTGATGGATGAGGAGGCATGTTGATCCAAGAATATGAGGTAACACATCCTCCTACAAGTGGGATTCTAGTGTGTGCATTTGTAATTGAGATAGAGGGCTCCTATAGAATGATTTATAGGATCTCCTCATGCAATTCAACTATATATGCCCTCTCTTTGACCTAGGCATCATTATTTACATTGATAAATAAGAACTCATGGTTTATGGCTCATGATGGTAGAGAATACTAGGGACTTTAATGTGATTTTGTACTTGGCCATGAGGATGACATTCCATATGTGGATAGTATGGCTAGTGAGTATTACTCCTTGTACCTGCCAACCTCATAAAATGTTTATGACTTACATAGCATATTATCCCAATCATGAGGTGAGAGATATGGAAGGAGTTATTCATTTTATTCATCATATCTTCATCTATCCCCCACCATATTTTATAGGAAAATTCTTGCTCTAATAGTTTATCTAGTACATATTTGGGGAGATGTAGGGGTTATACCTTGTGACTTATGAGCATAATCATAGTGTAGTCTAAGTATAACTAGTAATCTCCCCTAATCAATAATGTGTCTATAATGATTTTGGATAACCTGGGTAATGGTGACTTATGAATGTAAATCCACACCTATGGGTATACATCCTCCATAATGTGTGTGATGTTTTAGGTATAAGCATATATATGCATGAAGAAGAACAAATCACATATATAATTTTTATTGAAGTCTAAAGCTAGGCTTTAGAATGACCCATTGTGTACATAAAATATACCTATCAAAAAGATCTAGAAGGTAGTACATCATATATAAATGGCATTACTAAGGCCTTTTATCCTTGTGCAATATTTTTTCTCATAGCCATGCACTAATTACCTCACCTAGAACAAATATCAACTATGAGGTCATTAGTAAGTCCAATAATGGAACCCATTTAAGATGAATAAATTATATTCTAGGGTATCCATATAACCTATTAAAGATGTCCATCCAAATATGAATTCCCATCCTAAAATTAGTTATAGGCAATGGCTAGTTCTCCTTCAAAATGATAGTTTTCCTAGGAACCATCCACTTTCTCAAAGTTTTCTCAAATGATTTATCCTTATTATATGAAACTAACCTATGAGAATCATATGTAATATATATGATAGGGATATATCAATACCTTTAGAATTCATCCCTTGAGATGTACGTTATGATCATCTTATGCTCCAAGTGGTGTAAGAATGTGTATGCAAAGGGAAGTACAATTGATCTATAAATCAATCCTAGCTCAGAGAAGATAAATACTACTTACACTTTCAATTATTGATATATTATATATTTGAGGTAATGACCAAGATAGATCCACTACACCTATCCAAGGGATTTCTTACCATAATAATATCACTAGGAAGGGTTTCAAAGCCTATTGTCAAGTAAAAATATGCAATAACTGTAAGTCCTATTTTTTCATATTCACTAAACTATTAAAAAGTCAAGTCAAGTCTAATCTAGTGTTCACCAAATATTTTGGCATAAAGTGGGGGAAATAAACATAAAAATTAAACATGCATAAGAGAATCATACTTAATCTATGTATATGTAAGACCCTAATGCATAGATAGAGCAATATATTCAAAAGCCATTACTTATGCTACTTATATATACTAATGAGAGGAGTAAAGTTAGAGATAACTAGCTTAGAAAGTAACTTTTCGAGACTCAATCTATCCCTTACCCAAAGGTACTTAATAATAGGTTTTTATGGTTTTTAAGGATCATAAAGAAAGGTCGAAACATCCAAGACTTTTCCATAAGACTAGATTATTCTCTAAGTAGAAATCCTAAGATAATATTCCTTGAGTATAATGGTAGAACATAAAATGTTAAAGAGGAATAAATTAATAATTAACTCTTTATATATCTCTAAGAATGGTGAAATGAATGTGTTTACATATGTAAATCTAACCCTAGTCCTTTCTAAAAGTTTAGCCAATAGGATCAGCCTAATTGAATCGATATCATTAACGACAAAATTAAAATTAGGTCTTGGTCTAGATGATCCAAGGGCCAACTTAAATCTTAAATGATTTTTTTAAATTAAAGTATAGGGTCAATGGGGTTGACATTGTATCATAAACAATCAAAAAGTATTTTAAGATAAGGAAGAGCTAACAAAGTTAGAAAATAACTAGAGGAGGGTGTGAAAAAAGAGTCAAAGTTTAGGGGAATGTTTTTAAGAGATGTTATTATATGTATAAAGTGGTATTTAAGGGAAAATAATATTTAAAATCACCAATAGTCTTCCCACCTCTTTCCCAATGCACTTTTTAAGGCATGCACTTAGAGATATTGAGACTCGATGGGTTCCTACAAGATAAAAAGCATCAATAATTGATAAAGTTTGAAAATATTATGTGTATACATATGCGTCACTTAAATCTCATCATGTGTCACTTAGGTGCAATAGGGGATGGTGATTAGAGAAAGAACATATCAACACACAACATTGAAGTTAAAAAAATTACATTATTTTAAAGCATAAAATAACTAAAAGTAAATGAATAGAATGGAAATAAATTAAAATAAAAGTAATGCATGCATACCTTGACTTACCTCTATCACTATATGTTTATCTATGGTGTTTTGTAGTTTTGATCTTGGAAGGAGCAAAGACTACTTTTGACAAACCCAAGGATACAAAACTAAAGAACAAAAACAAACAAATGCAGGAAAGCCAAGAGAACTGAATCTATGTGGAAAGGATGTACTTTAAAATTTAGCAAGCTGAGGTGAAGACCAAATGACCAAGTCAAAGTTTAGAGTAAATTGGGTAACTAAAAATCCAAGGTTAATAAAGACTAAAAAACTCAAACAAGTAAACCTTAAGTAATAAAGGAAAATTCACCAAGTCAAGCCAAGTATACATGTAAAAAATGGTAATCAAAGGTTAATGTGAAATAATTAACAATCCTTAAACAAATATGGTAAAATAATATGCTAAAACAACATTGATGAGTGAGCAGTAACAATCCTTACTCAATCATCAATGGAAAAAGTGCATAAAAGGAAAAACAACATTGGTGAGTGATAAGTAACAAGCCAACCTCACTCAGCAATAGAAAAAGTACATATAACAAAAAATTAACTTACATGTCCACAAAAGGGGTAGTACAACAATAATAAATGGTAAAATAAATAAAATAAATATTGTGATGTAAATCAATGGTGTAAAGAAAATAATCCATAGTCACTCAAACATATTATTTGGTTCTAAAGATAGATAAAACTAAAAGAAAGTAGTGCTATCTTGTTTTTAAGATGTGAAGAAGAGAGAATATACAAGAACGGAAAATAGATTTAGAATCATACCTTCCTATCAATGGTTAAATGAAATTGGTGGATGGGAGAATGAAGGAAAACCCAAGGTAGAGGATCTCTTTATTGAAGTCAAGACACTCAAACTAAATTTGTCAAAACAAAAGTACTTTTGAAATTAAGGACTTTGAATAACTTCTCCTAGCCACATAAATCTTAGGTAAACAAATTATGTAGATCATCCCATGAAGGATATATGTATGAAAAATAAAATGGACATACCTTCCCATAATATGTTCCTTGTTCTTTAGGACCCCTTACAGAGTCATTGGTCTACTATGAAGATTTGGTACTTACATGATAATTGGAGATAATAAATGTGCTATTAGTCACATATTTTGTGTGATTTTAAATTTTGATCTAGTGTATTACATTTTGTACCATTGTCATTTGTTTCAAATGATTTGGCTTTTAACTTTTTTGATGTATTTTTATATTCCTCCTCCATACAAATTCAAAAAATAAAACATGGGTGCTAAACATGATTTTCATTTGAATACTTTGGACTTGGTTTCTATGAAAGATTACTTAGAAAACATGGTATCTAAGAGTCTCGTTAATCCATGTGAAATATAAGTGTTATCTTCACTTTGAACTTGGTTTATCCAAGGTGGAGTGAAAGGAAAGTAAATCATGAGGAATGAAACATGACACGATTTAAATTACTTGAAATCATAAAAAATGTGACAAAGAGTGAAAAAGGGATAAAATAATAGTAAAGTGTAATTCCTTATCATAAAAATGAGGGAAGTGTAATAAAACATGTGAACACTTTATTGTTGTGTAAATTCTATCTACAAAAGAAGCAAAAGATAAAGCTAAAAACAAAGGATCAAACACTTGTAACCATTGTAAAAATTCTAAAAAAAACACTAAATTAAATATGGTGATTTTATGAGGAATGTCTAGTCCTATATATGGTCTTACACTATAACTCATGAAAGATAAATCCAAGAAGGTGTACAAATCATGTGAAAAATAAATGAAAAAGATGGTATTTGTGAGGAAGGCCAGGTCCTATCCATGGTCTTACATCACAAATCACAAAATGAAAAACCCAAGAAATGCCAAGAATGTATTGAAAACAAGGAAACATTGAGAATTAAAATAAAATCATGAGGAAGACTAGGTCTTATCCATGGTTTTATAATGAAACTCATAAGAAAAGAGAAACCAAATGACTAGAAAGAGGGACTAAGGTTTGTGAAAAGAGGGATGACCTGAGAGGGTGAGACCCATGTAATTATCCTCAAAAAAGTGTTATAAGGATAGCATATGGAAATCATGATAAGAGGAGAATGATTTATGGAAAATAATTCTTTAAAAATTATGCATTGGTGGGGTGTTTGAAAATATAGCCTTCATTAGTTTTAAGGTGATAGGTACTTAGACAAATAATATCTTTGACTAAATAAGGGCCCCACCATTTTTGGGTGCATTTACATTATTTTTCATGAGTTTATAATAGTTAAAGGATAAGATATCCATCATTAAAATTTTGAACTTTTAATCTTTTATTATGTTCTTTGGCAATACGTACATTGTATTAGTGAGTGTGTTATAGAGAAGAAAGATGATGTTCATCAAGAAGATCAAGAGCATGTAGGATAGCTTCACATAATTTTTTATTGGGTATGATACCATGAAGAGAGATATAGAGAGAGGGAAGACCAAATTCTAAGGGGAGTATTGATTCATAACCATAGACTAGCAAAAATGGCATTGCCCTAGTAGTAGTGTGTATACTAGTGTGATAGGACCAAAGAGTGGGATATAGATAAATATGTCAATCTATGTAGGTTTAAAAAATTTTATTTTGGAGAATTTCATTAGTTATTTTATTGGTAACCTTACCTTGGCCATTGTGTTAAGGATGATAAGGCATGGAAAATTTATGATTGATTTTGAATTTAACACATATCTATTTGACATCTTTATTTTTAAAATTACCACCATTATCTGAAATGAGAGTAGGAATATTTTTTAAAAAAAATATGATTTGATTGAGGATAAATTTTTAAATGGTGATACTGGTGACATTGATGAGGGGCATATCCTTAACCCATTTGTTAAAATAATTGGTGGATGTGATAATAAATACATGGTTGTCTTAAGATCTAGGTAATTTTCCTATGAAATCTAATCCCCACATTGAGAATACCCATGAAGACTCCAATGTTTGAAGCTTGAATGGAGGTGAATGAATTAGAACATCATAAATTTGACAAGGATTACATTTTTTTTTCAAATTTAATGGCATCCTTTTCAATATTTGGCTAAAGGTATCCCATACATAAACATTTATGGGTTGTAACATGTCCATTTTGGTGGCTACCAAAAATTCCCCCATTTTATTTTTCAAGAATAGAAGGAACTTATTCTTTCATAACACAATAGAACATGGTGCCTTTAACAATACAATAGTAAAGTATGTTATATCAAAATACATACTTGGAATCTTATTTGTGAATTCAAGTCTTTTTTTGAGAATCAATGTTTGGAGGATATGTTTGGTGTTTAAGAAATTTAATAATATTTTTATACCATGGGCTTTATTGAATGGTGACTATTGATGCAGGTTTTATACACATCGTAGTTAAACAAGGTAGCCTATAATGTTTTAGGATATCAACGGAGGTAAAATACATTCCAAGGCATGAGTTGAAGGTATGTGATCTATTACAACCTATTGATGGAATAGCTGGTAGGGCATGTAGGTTGTTGACAAGGTTTTGGATGGAGGTGTGGTTCCTATAAGGTAGTGAATATCTATGTGAGTTGGATGGGTGTTTGGTCTATAATCTATAATGGGTATGTCTCAAAACAAACTCAAAAAATGATTGAAGGTTAAGGCATAAAAGAAAGCTTCTATGGTTTTTAGGAATCACTTCCCTGGCTAGTTTCTAATAGGACAAGTGCTCTCAAAACATGTGCCTATTGATTGTATCAATTTAAAACACCAAGTTAGTCATGTATAATGATTAAATGGAAATAATGATGAAATAAATTCATAGGTTTTAGATAAATGTTGCTCCTTTTAGGGTAGATATTTAACACCCTTAATCAGGAGATTATGGCTCAAGCTAGTGAAGTGTCTAAGGTAGCTATTGTACACACAAAAAAATTACATCCAAGAAAGAAATCATGCACAATCAAAATTATGAATCAATTCAAACTTTACTATCTTAACCATTATATTTACCAATCTTTAAATATTTATTACACATCTATAAATTAGTACTTTAATCAAAATAATCAAGAATCCATTCACATATTTTTCACACTAAATATTGTTGAAATAAAACCAAAGAAAGTAAAAAATAATTACATATAATTTGGAAAGAAAATACACAAACACATTTGATAACAATCAAAAATGATGCTACTCCTATATTTAAAAATTCTCTGACCCCCCAAAAATATAAGCTGGATTACAATTGTTTATACAAACTTGGGGAAGGGGTCACCTCATCCTCCAAGTTCATGCAAGGTCATTACATGTGATA
This sequence comes from Torreya grandis, assembly GCA_037957365.1. NCBI lineage: Eukaryota > Viridiplantae > Streptophyta > Pinopsida > Cupressales > Taxaceae > Torreya > Torreya grandis. The sequence goes on from JARHVA010009022.1 coordinate 356,382, forward strand.
GTTAGAACATGAGTTATAACTATGGTTGAAGATCATATAAAAGTCTACTTGTAGTTATCCATTTAAAATATACTTTATAAAAGCTATGCAACATGTGAATGCATATAAATATAGATGCATTTTTTATAATTATAACTTGAACTATATGAAAACTAAAAATATATGTGTTGTTTTATAAAAATGTACATACCTCCTTTATAGGTTGTGATAACAACCTATTATATATTTTAGATTAGCCACATTTAAATGGAACTTAGGCATGCATTTACGACAAGTATCATTGTATCAATCCTTTAGAACTAGTGACATTATTTAAATGTGACTAATCAAACATGACTATGTGATGCATGTTTCCTATGCCTCTCATTGAGTTTGAACCTTTGAAAAGTGCACATGGGACTCACACTATCAGATCCCTATGCATGATGGAATGTGAGCATGCCACTTGGTATATCTATAGGCACTTTAGTCTATTGTCATTGATAGTAAGGTATTCTTTTCAACCATTTTGTGCAAGGGAATTTATTGTGATCCTTTTATATAGGTCATTTATATCATTAAGGAAATTATTTCAAAGAAAATTTATGAAGAAATAATCCTAAAGAGTCTATTTCATTGGGAAAAATGGTCATGGTAAAACATCTTAAGGTTAATTCTATCAAGAAAAATGGCCATGACAAAAAGGCCAAAGGGCAATTTTGAAATTCTAAAGGGTCATTTTCATTAAATAAAATGTCTGAGACACAAAGGCTAAAGGGAAATTTTCATTGGACAAAATTTTCAAGACACAACTTCCAAATAAATTAGTCTAGGGAAAAGGCTTGAAAGGATTAGCCAAGGATAAAAGTCCTAAAGGATAGGATCATAGGTAAAAATGCCTAAGAAAAAAGTCCTAAAGGATAGGTTTAAAAGGGTTGAAGGGTCTAATTCATGGTAAAAATACCTTAATGATCTACTTTTTAGGGTAAATTTTGATGGGAAAGGGTCTGAGATAAAAGTTCCAATGGGTAAGTCTATTAATGTAAAGGGTGAATGCAAAAAAATCCCAAGGGTTATTCTGTCGGGCAAAATGGCTATAATAAAAAGGCCAAAGGGAAACTACAAGGAATCTAAAGGATATAATTCATAGGTTAAAGTTCCCATCATAAAAATTTTAAAGGGTATTCTTCGTATGTAAAATGTATCGGATAAAATTCTTAAAGGGTAGGTTAAACAAATTTTGAAGGGTATGTGCCCTTAGGGTCATTGTTTTGGCAAAATTATATTGGAAAGATTGCTATAGGGAATTGTTTTGGGATTTTTGCATTGGAAAAAGGGCATGGGATGAAATTTTTGAAGGGTATGTTCAAAAGAGCTGAAGGGTACTTTCAAAAGGGATGAAGGGAACTTTGAAAAAGGCTAAAGGGAACTTTCAAAAAGGCTAAAAGGTAAGTCTGGAGGGGTAAAAGATATCTATTAGAGGATTTATTTCAAACAAAATTTCCAAAGTAATTGTCTCGAAGGTCAAAAAGGCTAAGGATAAAAGTCTCAAAAGGCAATCCTTAGAGGTCAAAGGAAAATGGAAAAATATCTTGGACAAAATACCTAAAGGAATTTTGAAGGAATGGTCTTAAAAAGGATGAATGAATGATGTATCAGACAAAATGTCTAAAGGAAAAGTCCCATAGACCCAATTTCATTAGGGGAATTGTTTTAGATAAACTATCCATAATAATTTCCAAAAAGAAGATAAGTCCATGAGACAAAAATGTGTAAAAATAAGTTAGAAACATAAAGGCTGAAGGAATTTGGATAATGGAAAAAATACCCAACAAAGATAAATTACATAAGTCCCAAAAGGAAAATTCTAAAGACAAGCCAAATATAAAGAATTAGACTATGAACATAATACCAATGAAAATTTTCTAAAGTAAGAAAAGGCCAATAATCAACCTTCTCTTAGATTATACATAAACATATAGAAGAGGGGCTCAAAGTCAAGACCATAGTCTAAAAAAAGTGGGTCACCATTTTTGTAAAGAAAGTTGGGATGTTGGGTACAACAAATGGTGACTTACAGTGGGACTACTCTTGAGTATTCAAGAACCTAGAACTTTAGTTTGTAATCTTAAATAAATCATGAAGTGTTCCACAAAAGAATACTTAAATTTGAAACATGAAAGAGAATCCTAAGTTATTTTACACAACATAATTTCCTTCTAATTTATTGGATTTGTGTGTGTCAAATGTTTACTATATTTAATCCTTATTAAGATTATTTTTTCAAAGGATTGATAAAGTTATAGGTTTTATTCCACTATCTATTAAATCTAAGAAACAAGGGAAGCTCAAGCATTGTTCTATTTTTAGCCATGTGTCCATATCCTGAATAGAGATACTTTGGTCTCCTTCTCTTCTCTCTCCATTATTTTATCTTAATCATGATGTGTGCTACATTGACCTTATTTCATCATATGAGCCTTTTGATTATATTTTCCTCTTTTGAATCCATTGGTTCTTTATTCTTTTGTTTTACTTTTGCTCTTCTTTTCTTCTTAATTGGAAAAGACAAGAGATGGAACCCCAGTGATCTAGTATAATTATAAAATAAATAATTACTAAAATGTCCCTATTATATATACCTATACCTATAATTATCACTTCTAACAAGTATTTAATGTGATAAGTGCATTTGACCTAATAAATAAAGAAACACATTATAAATTTGTATGAGGTACTCTGAGAGAAACTTCCACATGCTTGGTAAAAGTATTCAATTATGACACCATTTAGAATAATCCATGATTACCTATGTTCATCATAAAGACTCAAAAACATAGAAATACACCTAATCTATAACCTAGTCCCAAAGTGTCAAGAATTTATTTTTCCCCTTTTCTATAAGTCATAAGCTTAGTTGGTTTAGATTTTTTAGCTTAGTTATAATTAGAGAAAACACATTTTTTATCTTCAAAGAATTAAATAACAACTAATCTAAGAGTCAAGTAAATTCAATAAAAAAATCACTAAAATCTAATCTATGAAAGCAAAATACTGAAAGTAGGAATGATTAATCTAGAAACTAAGAAACTAGTCTATGAAATCAAGAAAACTAATCTATGAAATTAAGAAACTAATATAAGAAAGTGATAAGTCTAATCTAATCCTATAGCTAAATTTATTTGTCCTTCATTAATTAGTAATATCCACATACGACATAGCCCTGAAGTAGTGATTTTAAAACTATCCAATGATTGGATATGTAATCACATTGCCTTGGAGGTCTTTTAGATGAAATGCATTATTACCCACGATTTATAAAAACTAGTATGGTCCAATACATAGTAAACCAAACTTGTCATTTTGTCCATTATTTTCATGGTATTTATCCCAAAGTAGCATCTGATCTAAAGTGATGAATTTTTGAGTTTTGTTATCTTATCAGACCACCTCTTGACCACATCTTAGTGTTTTCTAAGTATTTATAAGGCTTCAATACTTAAATTTTCCATTTCTATTATGTCCAACAATATATATTCTACTTTATCACTTGGTTTCATGTATTCTTACATGAATTGATAAGGGTGTAACTTCAACATAATTAGGAATACTAGTTTGCATCCATACACTAGCAGGTAGGGTGAAGCTTTAAGGGATTACTTATGTCTAGTATAATCTACCAAAAGAGCATACTTCAATAAATTATGCCAATCCCTAGGTTTATCTCCATCTAATTTCTTAATTACATTGATCATATTTATGTTCATTTATAATACTAGTCTACTTCCCTGAGGGTAATTGTTAGAAGTTGACCTGATAATAATCTAATTATCATGTACCCACTTAGTAAATTTTATTGATATAAAATCTGGACCATTGTCATAAACTAGAGAAATAGGTGTTCCAAATATATTTGTTATGTTTTCCTCTAAGAAGTGAATCACATCTTTTTATCTACAATTCATTTTGGCTATAGTTTTGGTCCATCGAGTGCAGTAATTTGTGGTAGTAAGCAAAAATTTATGGCCTAATGAGGAATTTGGGTTGACGACACCAATGAAGTCTAAACCCCATTAGGTAAATGGCCTTTCTTAAATAACTAGATATAAAGGAACTATTACATTTCCTTGTCTCTTGGCTAGTCCCTTGAATTCATAGCATGTTTTCATATGAGCATGAGCATCTCTAAAAACTATTGGCCAATAGTAGCCCATTCTTAAGATCTTATGGGCTATGGTATTTTTAGAAGGATGACCATTGCCTATCTTATGATATAAGTTTTCTAAAATTTCTTTAACTTCATTTATAGATACACACATGAGGTAAATATGTTCATAATTTTTTCTATAAATGACTCCCTTATTGATCATGTAATGAGCAGCTTTGATCCTCAAAGCTCTCTTCCTCTCTCTATTGAGCTTGGGGGAACAAGTTCCTATAATTAAATACTATATTATCTCAGTATACTATTATCCTTTAGATGCTTGAGCTTCACATACCTCTTAAATTATGATGGTTCAATCATGAGCTAAACAATGCCTTGGCTCTAAATGAACTTTACAGGCTTGATCTATATGTCAAATTCTTACAACTTAGCCATCCATTTACCTCATCATTCTCTTAGATCATCTTGTGATAGTGTGACCTGATATAAGGATAAATCCCAATGTTATTGATTTTATTCCTCAACATGTAATGCTAAAAATTTATCATGGCTCTAACAAGGGTAAAAATCTATTTTTCAATCATAGGGTACCTAATTTCAGCATCTTTCAGATTCATGCTCATAAATGTGATTAGATGCTCGATCTCATCCTTCTTCTATGTGATGATAGAAAAAATCATATGATCTAAAGAAAATGAGTATAGGTAGAAATATTTATTAAAATATGGATTGATCAATACTGAAGCCTATGATATTACATCTTTAATGTCCTAGAAGGACTTTCATGCTTCAACTATCCATTCTATTTTGTCATCTTACTTGAGCATGGCATTTAAAGTTTAGATGATCTCTAAAAATCTTGAGATTAACATCCTAATGAAGTTAATATTTTTGAAGAAATATTTGAGATCCTTCTTATTGTTTAGTGGTTGAATTTTTGAAATTGCCTAAATTCTATCTAGGTCAATGTTGATCCCAAGTTTGGTGATGATGTGCCCCAAAAGCTTACCTTAAATCACTCTGAATATGCTCTTCTTTGGATTTAATGAAACATTTAACCTTATTAATCTATATAATATGGATTGTAGGTGACTTATGTGGCCCTTTTGATTATTTGAAAATACCATAAGATCATCGATGTAAACAATTATGAATTTTATTATTAATCCCTTGAAAGCATGTTCCACGGAGTGCTGAGAGGTAGATCTTGCATTTATTATGCCAAAAGGCATCCTCTTATATGAATAAGTTCCCCACTTCATGGTAAACATTGTCTTCATTCTATCTTCTAATTATATCAGTACATAATTGTATCCTAAAATTCCATGTAAGAAGGACATCATTTTAGAACCAATTACTATTTGTATCACCTCATCCAAATAAGGTAGGGGATAATTATCCTTTTTAGAAGCCTTGTTTAGGTTCCTAAAATTTACACATAATCTAATCTCACTATTCTTATTTCTTATTAAGACCAAATTAGCCACCCAGGTAGAATGTCTTACTAAAGATTATTTTTGCACTTAAAAGATTCTCTACTTCTTTTTGAATGAGAGGCTTTAGAATAAGATTGATTGGCCTTTGCATCTTCTTAAATGGTTTATGATCTAGGTTTAGAGGAATTGTATGAGTAATGACCTATGGGTCATATAATTTCAAATCTTCATATGTCTAAGAAGTGGCATCCCTATATTGATTGATTAAATTATTCACTTGTTGTCTCCATTTTAGGGTGTAACTAAGACCAATATTAGCATAACATGGGCTATGTTCATCTCCTAGATTTTTCTTTTTGAAGATTGATTCATTGACATTTGGTTGTCTTAGCTATTGTGTCTGAGGATCTATGTTCAATGGTATTTCCAAGGAGACCAACCTGATTGGAATTCAATTCTCTTTAAGCTAAAGAATGTCCTCTTTGTTTGAATCCTCTTGATAGAGGTGGTTAATGTCACTGTCATGGATGATTTGGGACTAAAATCCCCCTAAATTAGCTAGAAACTGAATAATCTATTAGTCATCATCAAAGACCTAGAAATTTTCTATGTTATCTTGAATGAAAGGACATGGTACCAATTTAATTGAGAAATTTTTTACCTTAAATTCTTGTATTAGCTCCAAATTAGCAACAGTAACATCTAGTGAATCAACAGTTTGATTTCTCTCTCTAAGAAGTGTTACAATGTTGTAAGCCTTGAAGATTTCAATTAGGTCCCATGCTCTATGCTTTTATCTTATAAAATAAGAGAACTTACATTGGTATTTATTTCTAACTTGATTGACCACCAATTCAGAGTCACCAAATATTGATATTTACTTTGCATTATTCTCGAGTGAAAACTATAGTCCCAAAACTAAAGCCTCATACTTAGCCCTATTTTTAGTGCATGGAAGTTGTAATCTATATGCCACCAAGAATTTTTTACCTTGTGGATTAACTATATTAATTCCTATGCCTGATCCCATCTTAGATCTAGCACCATCAAAATCTATACTCCACATATAATTAGAACTTTTGGGTTCTAGATTTTATATTTGATTGTGTAGTAAAATTATAAATACCAACTCTAGGTGACTCATAATTCACCTCTTCATTATTGACATTATACTTCATAATGGGATACTTCATTCTTGGCTCTCTATCAATATTGATTTGATATGTAACTTATATCCAATCATCTATGAGAAATTTATGTAGAGAGATATATGTTGAGCACTTTCAACTAGTCTCTACTTAGTAATAGATCATAGCCTTTAGGTATATCTACCACTAGAATATCAATGGTCATCTAAATGCATGATTTAGAGGCTAATTTAATATGCACATCCCTTACTTCACCAACTACGGGGACCATTGTCTTGTCTAATTTTGAAACTATCCTCTTTAAAGGGATTGGCATCAAGCCAAGATTTTGACATATGAATGTAAGCATGATAGTTGTATATGCTTTAGAATCAACTAAAATATTATCTGTGTTCACTCCAAATGCTTAGATAGTTAGTATGAAGGGTGGAAATTTTGGTTTGTTATTATAGATGATGTTTATGTTAGGTGCCTTTAATTTGTCTGTAGATGCTTTTATTTTATATATAGGCAACTTCCTAGTAATGGACTTATAGAGCATCTCCTTTTGTTTAGTAATCTAAGATAACTCATGAAGAATTATATTCACCTTGATTTTATTCATATCATCAATGATGGTGTATCCTCCTTTACTTGGTTCTTCTTTGTTCTATTACTAATCATTCTCACTTGGAGTAGGTGGATTATTGTTTGATTTAGGATTAGGAGGAATCATAGTGGTATTCAGAGGGTTCATTGTTATGAGTGGATTCTTATTCCTTAGATTGTATACACCTCTTTATAAATGCTAAAAAGTGTGAGATTCATCTATGTTTTCATCTAGATCATTATCATCTTCACCTAAAAAAGGAAACTCATGAGTTTCAAATAACATGGAAGTGCTAAAAGAACTAGGATCTAGATGATGCTTAGGCAGATTATGTATATGATCTTGTCTAACCACCTCTATTTGAAAGATTTTGATGCTTCATAAAATTAAACATAGTTGAGTTCACCATGCTCAAAATTATTATGAATTATGAACCAATTGATAAGATTTGTCTCTACTGTGTTGATCTTTGGGAGCTTGTTAAGCTACTCCATATTATTCATAGTCTTATTAAATAGTTAGTTGTATCTTTAGAATCTAACATTGTGATTACCAATTGGGATAGTGGCATTACCCATTCTCCTTTACATAATTGAAAAATCATTTCTCAACTTTTTAACCATCTTTTGAATAAAATTCAACTCTACTTTTATAAAATGAGTGCCTTGCAGAAAGTAGTAGGAAACATAGTAGATTGTTGATTCTATTGGTATCTATTACCCTACATGTGATTGTTTAAGAATCCATATTTTGATTGTGTTGTTTGCATTATGAGAGGCAATTTATATAACTAATATTGATTGAATTCCAAGAAATTATACCTTGTGTGAAGAATTGGATTCAACATGGGAAAACCATTGTGAATTTTGGACATAGTGGGCACTTTAGGATTGAGCTATCTATTGATATTAATGGCATTTTTAAATTTTCATTCCAAATTGTTAGCTACATTATTTCTCCTTATAAACATAATAATAAATATATATAGTACATTCTTGTACATCTCTAATGCTAACACTTCATCTGATTTGTACCTTGAGGTCAACCAGTTATACATCTTTGGAAATATTGAATTGAAAGTATGGATAGGCTTGTTCAGCTCTCTTTTCATACTAGTAAAGAGATGGTATATTATTTTGGGACTAGTAACCTATCCAAATTGTTCAAGAAAATCACCTTGACACTGATCCCAAGAAGTGATGGATTTCTCTATTAGATTTAAATACCAATCATAAATAGCATCTATTAATTTAAAAGGAAATAATATTCATGTAATATATTCATCAATAACATTCATTAATCTCAAATCAACTTTGAAATATTTGATGTGCTCTTCCAATGTCCTTTCTCCTAAAGGAGAAAATGGTGGTAGATACTTCTTAGGATTCTAAGGTAAATCATGCATGTCTTCGGGGATGGAAATAGAAGATCTAACCAACCAGGGTGGTTGTTGAGCAATTAGTTGATTTAAAATCAAAGGGTTACCTATGAATAAAGGATTACTTATTAGAGGAGGTATATTATTATAAATTGAGACTATTGGCATAGTTCTAGGTCTCCTATGATTTGATAAGGGTAAGACTAATAAACCAACATTGGAATTAGATATGGTGACTATCCTAGGTGAATTTAGTGTAACTCTATGTAAAGGATAAATACTATATCAGGGGTGTTAAACCTCCTTATATTACCATTAGAACTATTGATGTAAGTTTTATTCACACCACAATCAAATGAGGTAGCCTCTAGCATTTTAGGATCTTAATAGAGGTCAATTTCACTCCAGAGAATAAGTTTTAAGTATGTAGTCTATTAAAACCTATTGATGGAATATATGGTAGGGAATGTAGGTTATTTTCAAGGTTTTTAGAGGGAGGTATAGTTTCTAAAAGGTAGTGAATCTCTATGTGAGTTGAATGTATGGCTGGCTACAAATCTATTATGGGCAGGCCTCAAAACAACCTCAAAAAAAGGAGGGAAGAGTAAGGCAAAAAATAAAGCTTATGTGGTTTTTAGGAATCACTTTCTAGGCTAGTTTATAAAAAGATAAGTGCTCTAAAAACATGTGCCTATTGCTAGCAGCAATTACACACACATAGTTAGACACAGCTAAGAAGTATAGGGAAATAATGATGCAGGAGATTCACAAGCCTTATACAAAGGTTGATCCTTTTAGGGCATCTATTTCACACCCTTAATTAAGAGATTATGGCTTAGGCTAGTGAAGTATCTAAGGTAACTATTACGCACACACATAAAACTACGTCCAAGAAAGCACTCATGCATTGTCAAAATTACAAATCGATTTAAACTTGAATATCTTAGCCAATATATTTACAAATCTTTCAACATCTATTGCCCATCTAAAGATTAGTACATCAATAAAAATAATCAAGAATCCATTCATATCTTTTACACACTAAAGATTATTGAAACATACAACCAAATAAAGGAACAACTAATTACACAAAAATTGAAAAGAAAATACACAAACAAAATTGATAACAATCAAAACTAATGCTACTCATATATTAAAAAATTCTATGACCCCCACCAAAATCTAAGTTGGATTACAATTGTTTATATAGACTTAGGGAAGGGGTCACCTAATCCTCCAAGTTCATCCAAGGTCATTACATGTGATAGTCAGAACATAAGTTCTAGCAGTGGTTGAAAATTGTATAAATGTCTACTTGTAGTTATCTATTTAAAATGACCTTTACAAAAGTAATGTAATATGTGCATGTGTATAAAGATATGTAATTTTTTACAATTATAGATCAATCTATATTCAAAATACAAATATATATATATATATATATATATATATATATATATATATAATTTTACAAAAAATGCATGCCTCCTTTATAGGTTGTGAGAACAACCTATTATATATTTTAGATTTTCCATATTCAAATGGAACTCAAACATGCAACGAAGACAAGTATCATTGTATAAATCCTTTAGAACTAGTGACATTGTTTAACTATGACTAATCTAACATGACTATATATTGCATATTTCTTATGCCTCTCATTAAGTTTGGACCTTTTAAAACTACACCTAAGACTCACACCGTCAGATCCCTATGCATGATGGAATTCAAGCATTTCAATTGGTAGCTCCATGAGTACTTTGGTCTATTATCATTGGTAGTAAGGTATTACTTTTTGCAATTTTATGTGAGGAAATTTGATTTGGGCCTTTTTTTCAGGTCATGTATATCATTGGGGAAATTATTTTAGACAAAATGTCTGAAGTAATAATCCTAAAGAGTCTATTTTTTTAGGAAAAATGGCTATGGCAAATCATCCAAAGGTCAATTATAATGGGATTAATGGCCATGATAAAAAGGTCTAAGGTAAATTATAAAATTCTAAAATGTCATTTTCATCAAATAAAATATTAGAGACACAAAGGCTAAAGGGAAATTTTTGTTGGACAAGATATCTAAGACACAACTTTTGAAGGAATTGGTTTGGGGAAAAAGGCTGAAAAGGATTAGCCAAGGATAAAAATCCCAAGATAAAAGTCTTGAAGGGTATGTTCAAAAGCATTGAAGGGTTTACTTCATGGTGAAAATTATTGAAAGGTATAATTCATAGGGTACATTTTGATGGGAAATGGCCTAGGAAAAAATTCCTAAAGGGTAAGTCTGGCAAGGCAAAGGGTGAATGCAAAAAAAAGTTGAAGGGTCATTCTCTCAAACAAAATGGCCATAACAAAAAGGATGAAGTGAAACTACAAGGAATGCGAAAGATATAATTTATAGGGCAAAGTTCCCATGATAAAAAGTCCAAAAGATCTACTTCATAGGGAAAATGTCTAGGACAAAAGTTCTGAAGGGTAGGTTTCACAATTCTCAAAGGGTATGTGCCCTTGGGGTCATTATTTCAACAAAATTGTATTGAAAATATTGTTGTAGGGAATTATTTTTGGATTTTTGGGTTATAAAAATGGATTGGGACAAAATTCCCAAATGGCATGATGAAAATGGTTAAAGGGCACTTGGAAAAAGGTCAAAGGGCACTTTTAAAAAGATCAAAGGTCACTTTCAAAAAGGATGAAGGTTAAGTCTAGAGGGAAAAAGTAGATCTATAAGAGGATTTGTTTTGGATAAAATGTCCAAAGGAATTGGGTCAAAGGGAAAAAATTCTAGGAATAAAAGTCTCAAAAGGTAATCCTCTAAGGGCAAAGGTGAAATTAAAAATATATTAGACAAAATGTTTGAAGGGATGGTCTCAAAAAGGCTAAAGGAATGATGTCTCAAACAAAATGTCTGAAGGAAAATTCCCATAGACCCAATTCCATCAGAGGAATTATTTAGAATAAAATTTTGATAAAAATTTCCTTGATAAAGATAAGTATATGATCCAAAATCTTGTAATAATCAATCTGAAACACAAAGGTCAAAGGAATTTAGATAATGGATAAAATACCTAATGAAGACAAATTACATAAGTCCAAAAAGGAAAATCCCAAAGATATAAGCCAAATAGAAAGAATTAGACTATGAAAATATTACCAATGACATTTTGATAAAGTATGAAAAGGCCAATAATTAATCTTCTCATATATTTTGTATAAACATATAGAAGAGGAGCTCAAATAGGAGACCATACTCTAAAAAAAGTGGGTCCCCATTTCCATAAAGAAAGAGGGGATGTTGGGTATAATATTTATACCTCAATATGGAAGATAAGTGAATCTTGTGGTTGAATGGAAGATGGGGACTTTATTATTTGGATAAGAAAAGTAGAATTGGTAAGAACTTAGTGTGGATGAAAAATAGATGCTAAAGAAGCAAGTGAATCAATAATACAATTTTGATCTTAAGGGATAGGCTTGATGCTAAAAGAAGTGAATTCTTAGGAAATGGTACTGGCTATTTGATGATAGGAAATTATATTTTTACTTTTGTATTTTTAAACATCATTAACATAGAAATACATGATTTGGGAGTCACCCAAAGCATGTAGATATGTGATGTCTAAATCAAGGTCTGATCTCATGTATAGGATTAAAGATTCATATTATTCCATGTTCTTAGTTATTGTCACTAAATATTTCACCCTATAAGAGGGTGTTAAATCCTCTTCTATATTTGGGCAACATGGGAACACTTACAAGTATGTGGGTGTACCTATAGTGCAAGTGAGCATCTAGATTTAAGGGCTAGCTCCTTGAATGTATTTTGAAGTGCTTTCACCTATGATAATTATTGTTTGTGGGGAAAATATTATGAATTTTTATGAAATTAACCTATTATAATTGGGTGATACATAAATATGTTTTGCATATGACTATCACATTTCATTCACTAATAAATAAAGCATACAAACTAGTCTAAAGTCCTACAGGATTCTAACATGAGTGTTCCAATATAGAGGTGAGATGTATGAAGAAACATAAGGATAATAAACTAGATGGAAAATTACACACTATAAGGACAATAATACACTTTAAATTAGCCTTACACACTTGAATAAAGTCTATATAACCTTGTTATAATGAGAGTTTATTGCATAAGACATGAAAGGACAAAGAAAATCAAAGTATAGAATCATTGAACTTAACCTTTCATCACTTTGCACATTCAAACAAGATATTCTTGAAATCAAAACTAGATTTATTAAATTATTATAAAAATGTGACATCAAATTAGTAGGAATTTTCCATACCAGGTGTGTTTTTCTTACAAAGGCAAAAATGGAAGCTACTTATAGCATTCGAGAGAGAAGTGGGAAATAAGTCTAAAGGTCACTTGAACATTTGTCATGATGATAAGATGAGTTAAATATATAGGGGAATATAGTATGAAAAATACCATGAATACTTCCCAAGAAAAATCTCCATATAAAACATGACAAATTTTCCAAATTGGCACATAGACTCTTTAGCTAGTCTTTATGAAACTGCCTTCATCATGGATCATCTATCTAGCATTTGAAAATAAATTAGAGAGAGATAACACATATGTATTATCCAAGGGAGGTTTAAACATTACATTCTAGTCATAATATGTTCTCTTTATTTCTAGTTATCTTCTAGACACATGTAATCATCATTTTTAATCTCATTACTTTCTTAGACTTTGTTCTTCATATTTGGTAGTCACTACTCATCTTGAGTCTTTGACTAAGATTTAATGGTGGCATATGAGTCTAAAGAGATTGATTTTATAAAGAATCCTTGATCCTACATAGTTTCCCATTTTTCATTCTCTTTCCATGTTTATCATTATATTATAAACTATGTCTATTGTTATTTGGACATGTAGCCTCATCTTGTCCATCTGAAACCTTGTCAAATTTTCTCTATCAATCTCATCTAGAATCTCTTTGCTTTAACCTTTAATGCTAGTCATTGATCATTGATATGGGGTCCTAAGATTATGAAAAATTTTAGTATTGCACTCAAACTTATCTCTTTGACCTTTTAATCTCACTCACACTATTGATATGCTTGGTAACATTGAATACATACCATTGATTTTTCTTGGACTCAATAACTTTGTCAAGTTGTCATCACACCATCGGATCTAGATATACATTTAAATTTCAAACATTGGATCTTCACCCATTTTAATTCAAATGAATATTTTATGAGACTTTATTTTGACATCAATGCACCCATCATTGATCTTCACATGACCATCATTGATGTCTATGCACCCATCATAATTTAAACTATTGGTAATATGATTGTCATTGATTTGAAAAGGGAGATTGTTGGCATGTAATTGGAGAGAAGAGCATGTTTTATAGTTACACAGTGTAAAGTTGTCATTATTTTACAAATAACATTTCTAGAGGATTGAAGAGAAATTGATTGAATATCTATTATGGCTTTTTCAAGTGCATCCTAGATATATGGTCTATTGGTCTATATGAAGAGAAATAAGTTCAAAAATAGTTTATTTTAGCTCTCATGCATTATAGGGTTTCTCAATTAATCCCTAAGGGTTTAAGCCATGTCATTCATAGGCATGTTCTATTTTTAAGTCTATTGGATATAGGCAAGAATTGATTACTTAAGTTATCTTTTAAGTCCTTGTCATCATTATGAAACTGGCCCCTTTGACCTAGAAATTATGAGATCAAGAAGTGATCAAAGAGCTTACTAATTATTAAGTCTTAGATTTAATATTTATCCTAGATTGATCAATGGTTATCTCTTAATAATAAATTAAATATTTAATGAAGCATATAAAAGTCAATTTGTCAAAGGCACCTATGAGTAGACATGCTAGTGATAAGTGTCACAATGATGAACCTTGCACAAAAAATATACAAAGTGGTGTAAAGTCAAATAATCAAGGATTAATGTAGGAGTGCCAAGTGTCAAAATAGTAGGAACTAAAAATAAATTTGTAGAAGGCACACGAGGATGCGAAGTGTCAAACTCAAGGGAGCTTGTCAGAGATAAAAATCAAGCTTATTCCAAGGATCAACAGTGAGTGGGTGATCATGAAATAAATATTTAATGGAGCAACTAGAATTAATGAGATAAAGTGTTTGATGTTTAATGACATAGAAACAAGTTAACTATCAAGCTAATTTGATGAGATCAATGAAGTGTATATGTTTCATAGGCTCAATAAGCAACAAGATGAGATTAAGAGCTCAATGTTTAACGATAAGCTGAGTGCTACATTTAAGATCTAATGCCATGTGGGATCTCAAATCAAAATATCCAATGGATGCATTTTAAAGTTGAAACATTAAATCCCAAAAGCATACAAGGATCCAATAGAGCACATGAGCTTGTCAAAACTTTATCTAATACTCACATTTTAAATTTGAGAAAATTAAATGAGGATCATTATATCATGGTGTGAAACTTAAGATCAATGGTTAGTATTTAAAGATCTATTCATCACAATAGTCAAGTAAAGGACCATGTAGGAAAGATACATTATATAACACAAATAGTGATATAAATCATTATGATTGATCTAAACTTTGTAATATGGGATGTGGAACAAAACCAAAGCCAAATATATGTTAAATATAGCAATTAGATAAAGAATCATGGTGGTGGATCATGAATACAAGAAGCGGGAAACATGTTGATTGAACTGAGTCTAAGGATGGAGTGTGATGTGTTATAGACCATGTGTGAACATAAATAAGATATGAAACCTAGATACAATGTTTATATATATGTCATATAAGATATAATAAAGGTTATTATTGCTACTAAAAAAAGTCTAATTGAGAGAGAAGTAGAGAGGAAAAGATTTATGAAGTGTGTCAAATAGAGAAATATACAAACATAGAGATAGAGGGGTAGAGAGGAAGAGAAGAGAAGAGATAGATGTGTAGAGCATGATAAGTTACAAACCAAACCTGTAACAAATAATTAGAATTGGTTTCATTTATGAATCAATATTATAATCTAGAGTTGTAGCTCCATATTTTAAATATAGTTTTGATTGGTGGGTGTCATCAAATAAGTTGAGTTGGTGCTCAGTTAAGGATTTGGTTCTTCCTTAAAGTATGTGCTCTTAAACTAGAGGATTGGTGTCACCTTAAGGTCATTGCCCTTAAATGTTATAACAATGAGATTTTGATTATGAGGTTGGATTCGAATAGTAGATTCTAATATCTATTCTCATCATGGTTTTCCCCATATTGGGTTTTTCATGTATACATATTGTATTGTGTCCATTTTTGTGTGTGTGAAATATATATATATATATATATATATATATATATATATATATGTTTTAATCTAGATTAAAAATATTAAGGGACTAATTTATTCAATCTATTGATTCAGCCCCAATAGATAGTTGTGCTCTCATAATTAGTATCAGATCTTTGATTCCTTAGAAGAAGTTTAATCAACTTAGTTATATCTTGGATGGTGAACATAAATGGCTAATCAAGAAGGCTCTTCCTCAAACAAAGAACCTCTCTTTGATGGATCAAACTATGAATTTTGGAGCATTATAATGTAAGCATTGTTGGAACACAACTATCTACTGAGAGGGGGGTGAACCAGTGGATCAACAAAAATTAGTCTTTTAATCTTTTTAAATCAAATTTAAAATCATATGTAGATTAAAAGATAAATTCAGAGATCACATACACACAAATACACATGACACTAGATTTATTTGTGGAAACCCCAAATGGGAAATAATGGTGAGAATAGCTACTAGAATCTATTATTCTAATCTAGCCTCAAAATTAACACCTCACTTGGTAAAACATCATGGGTTACAGGCCTCACTAGCTACAAGCATCACTAGTAAAACCTCACTAGTTACATTTAAGTACACCAATCCTAAGGAGACACCAATCCCCTAACTAAGCACCAACTAAGATAATTTGATGGCACCAACCAATCAGATCTATGGAGCTACAACTCTAGATTAAAAAATAGATTCATGAATGAATCCAAGTATTTGTTCTATGTTATAAGTCTAATATGTAACTACTCACAATATACACATTATCTCTGTGTGCCTTTGTTCTCTTTACCCTTCTATCTTTATGTCTAGATATGTCTCTATTCAACACACTTCATTGGCTTCACCAAACACTCTGATCTTCTCTACCCCCCTTTGGTTCTATCTTTATGATTTTCTATTTGACACAATTTTAATGGATCTAACAACATTTGCCTATGTCCTAGATGTCATATATATAAGCAATGGATCTAGGGTTTGATATCTTTAGTGTGTTCAGACTTGAAATTTAACACATCATACAAAATATGGACTCTATTTCATTATGAATTAGACTATAAGTTTCTTGTGTCTTGATTTCCATGCATCACATCATAATTAAATGTCTCTTTACTATCTATATCATTTTTTAGAGTCAAGTTTTGAGCACATGATCTTTAATGTAGATTCAATCAGTTAGATCAATCAATTTCATTATCTATGTTGAGATATAGAGATTATACACAAGTTCATGCATATTCCTATAACTAACCATTTTTTTGGACATGAATTTAAATGTTAGTCATTTATTTTTCCTTTGGTATCATGATCTGATGGTCCACACTCAAATGACTCAACTTTAAAATCCATCTATTTGATTACCTTTTGATAAGATCATGTTATTTTTTAGATCTTTGTATACATCCAAACATTAGCTTTATCATCTTTAAAATTCACCCATCGATATTTATAATTCAAGCTCCCATGTGTCATTATATCTTTAAACTTGAAAAAACTTTACCTTAACTTGGTCATTAAACTTTGACACTTTGACCTCATCTTGCTTCTTCCTATATCTATGGATCTCTTTTGCTCTGTTGATCTTCTCAAACATGATTAGTTTTTAACTTACCATTGTGTCAATAGACATTGATCACTTTGTTCCATCTCAGTCCACTTGCTCCATTTATATTTCTCATCCAATCTTCCACATGTCATTGTATCTTCAAATATGCATGATATTTACTTTTGTCTAGTTATTAAATGTCAAGCTCTTTAACCCATATCATTTCTTTCTTTGTCTTTGGATCACTTTCACTCTATTGATCTTCTCAGACTTGTTCAGTCTTTAACTCATCAATGTGTTGATAAACCTTGAGCACTTTATAAAATTTGATTCCTTTCACTCTATTGGATCTCCTTTGAATGATCACTTGCTCACCACTAGATCTTATGACAAGCTTGATCATTAACTCTAAAAATCTAATGCTCATTGGGTCTCTATCTAACAATCTCCTTGAATGTGAAACTTGTCACTTATGCATTAAATCAGAGGCCCTTTTGACAATTTGACTTCATTTTGCTCTATTATATATCTAATGCTTGATTAAGTATAAACCATTGATCTTACAACTAGATCAATATTTATCTTTGATAGGCTCACTCTCATTGGTCCTCTATCTGATAGACTCATGTGCTTATGACACTTAACATTAACACATTCACTTAGAGGGACATTTGATGCTTTAAATTTGATTCACTTCATTAGATTATCTATGTATAATAAAACATGGGCCATTGATCAAGCTGGGAAATATATTAAGTCTTAGACTTAGGAAAATATAAAGTCCTTTGGTCATTGCTTAGAGTTGGTAATTGTTAGGTTGAGGGGATAGTTTGTTAATGATGATATGGACTTTAGTTATAACTTAAGTTACTGATTCCCAACTATACCAAGTCAACATTAAAATATAACTTTTATTTTTGAAACCCTATAATGTCTGAGAGAAAAGATAATTCAATTATGAGCTCATTCTTTCCCCTCTAAACTTGTAGACCATATATTCAAGATTCTTGTGAAAAACACATAATGGATCTTTTATCTATTTGACATTAAACATCCATAAATTGTCTCTATAAATTAATGACAACTTTGCACAATGCACCTATGAAACATGCTCTTCTCTCCATCAATCCTACCTAATCCTTTTGACATTAATGAAATCTATAGTGTCCCTTTTGACATCAATTATAATCATATTGCCAATAATTTCCCCCTTTGGTATGGATGGAAAACTAAATGCTCTTATTGAAACTTAATGTTATGATTTTCTAATAATTTGATCCTTCTCTATCATTTCTTGCATTTGTAGCTAATGAGTATGAACTAAAACTATTCATACCATACTTGTTCCCTCTTAGGCAATGGCATATTTGCCTAGACTCATCTTGGACTCTTTCTTTGCTCTTCCAAAAATTTTAGAGAGCATTTGCACTTTTTATCTAAACTTTTACAAGGACCATTTTCTCCCCTTTGTAATCAATGGCAAAGGGACTCCTTTTCATTATTTGTCCAAAGTATATCCCCCTTTATCACATAAATAAATTTGTTTAAGTACCTACAAGATGATCAAGTGTTGATCTCTTCTTATAAGGATAAAAAAGGCTTTTATGATCCTTCCTCTAGACTTATGTTCCATAACTAGTATCTAGTGATGTGATATAGGAGATATCACTCCCAAATTTTATCTCATTACATCACTCGATCATCTTCAGGTATCCATACATAGTTATCTAATATAAGGACTTGACTAATTATAAATCTCCCACTTTTTTTATGTATGAGCATTCAATACACTATCTAAACACTTGAATTCATTTGATCAAGTCATCATCTCAACCTAATTTAGTTAGCATATATAGAAGAAAACACCTTATCTTTCAATCATGGCTAAAACATCTCACATATGCCCCTTTTCACATCTTGCATAAATCCTCAATACATTCAATCTATCTGATTTAGATTCCCCTAACTCCATGGTATATACAAATTGTCATCTTTAGAACAAAGAAACCTTTGCATAATTTTATTTGTTATAAAACATAGATAAGTATCAACCAACATCCACCTAAGAATTTTCAAATCTGTCACCATAAAACATACAACAAGCTCCTCTATTTTGAGCCTTCTTGATTTTGATAGACTAAATAATCTAGCTCCCCCTTGCTCCATGCTCTATCTTTGCATCAAGGGCCTACTTATAACACACCATAACTTCATTTAACACATGTATATCATCATTTTACACATGCTCTCTGAGTTTAGTGACCCAACTTCTTTGCACAACCCAAGATTCATAGTATCAAGGGTTTCTTGCATTAAAACCCTTATGCTAACTAAACCTATGAACATATATATGAGATGTACTCTAATCTCATTATGTCACATTGAAGCACTCATTCTATCCCTATAAAAACTACATATATATCACTTCTATCATCTTGGCAAACCAACTTTAATGGGGAGCAATCATTTATTGATTTCAAAATCTTCTGAAGAACACCACTTACTTATTTACTAAAAGCAGTCTCTTAAGAAGCATAGATAGAGACACCATACTTCACAATGTCCTAAAACAATGTGAAACTAGGAGTTGCTCATAACTCCTCATATTGCTTCTCCTCATTGGTTATGTTGTTCTTTTATTTCTTCTTCTTCTTCTTAGGCTTAAGATAAGTAACATGCTCATCCACTATGATAATCTCATTTGGACTAACAATACATGGAGACACCCCTGGATTCATGACATACCTTTTCATTTGATGAATCTTCCTTACAACTCAAAATATCATCATTAGACATAAAAGACTATTATTCTATGCTTGAATACTTACTCTATATCAATAGGATGTTCACTTGAATCTGTACATACCATAGAACTATCCTTAGCTAGCACCTTGGACTTCTCCTTAATATTTGTCTTCTCATTTTCAACATGTGCAAACATTGAGAGGTCTTGACATTTTTCATTCTATGTAACATTATTCATTATGTCTTGATCTTTCACTTTCCATACATGCTTGGGTTGTTTATATGTCCTGTTGGGCTTACTTTTCTCTTTTCATAGACTTTTAAACATTTATTCACAATGAGAGGCATGATTTTATTCACACTTTGTACTTTTGGTCTTTCAATGCTTGTTCTACACTATTTAGATATGTGATCAAAATTATTACAATTATAAAACATTATATTTGTATCTACCAAAGGTGAAAATGATTTTTTTCTTACAAAGTTGGTTCTTCGTATAGGTATAACTCTATATTTACTAGCCCTATGACCAAACTAGTTATAGCTATAAAAAATAACCATATAAATATGAGGAATGTCTAGTTATAGCATTAGTTGCCTTATTGGTCTTCTCACCTTTGTGTAACCATCTACATTAGTTACATTTGTCTTTTTCATCTTGTTTGAATTTGTAGAGATGAACCCATTATTCTTCTTCCTTTTTTGAGGCTTCTTTTCACCTTTAGCCTTCTTCACATCAATAGTTTTGTATCTATTTTTGTATCCCAGAAAGCTCTCTTTATTTACTCTTGATCCTCCTAATTTTAGGTTGTTATATAACTGAAAATATGTATTGGCTATGGGAATTTTACCTTTTTATAACCAAGACCATATTTTCCTTTTGATGGCTTTTGAGAGCTGATCAATTCATCGAGAATATATGATCCTCATTTTAGCTTCAAAACCTTTCTCTATTTATTCTTTAGCCTTTTCAAGAGATTTTCTCAAAGCCACTATCACTACTTCTAGCCTCATAAACTCATCAAATTGAATTGTATTTCAATTTTGACTACATCTTCTATTTTTTTAGCCTCTTCAACCTAATTCTTAAGGCTTATGATCATCTGATCAAATATTTCAATAATTTTGGATAGTTTTTCAATTAATTTTTGTGTAAGTTTCTTCTCCCTTGAGTTCTCTTTTCTTAGCATGTCAATCTCATCTAGAGAACTTATGAGTTCACCTTCTAGGTTCACTTCTTCCTCTTCTACATCATAGCTTGTTTCTTCTTTTTCTTGATTTATATAATTTGATCATGATGCCATGAATAGGACTTCATTTTATTTAGCCATAAAGACACAATCATGGTCATCATTTTAGCTATCACTCTCATCCACTAAGTCACTATCTTCTCTTGTGTATAGGACCTTCTTATTCTTGAAGACAATTTCTTCTTGAAATAGTGAGGTTTCACTTTTTTAGTATCCTCTTCTTGCTCAAAATTATACTTTTGTTATAAGGGTATTTAGTAGCTAAATTTCCTATTTTACCACATTTAAAGCATTTAAAGGGTAAATTAACTTTGTATTTGCTAGAACCTCTTCTTAATATTTTGACAAAGTTATCTTCTTCTTCATCAATCTCCTCAGATCAAATGTAGTTGCTCTTGCTTTAACTTTCTTGAATGTTTTGAATGCAACTTCCCTCTTAGAATTATCTCCTTCTCCCATTCTCATCTCATAGGTAGTGAAGGTTTCTAAGTAACTCATCTACAATAAGCTTATCCAGATCTCTTCCTTCCTCTATTATAGAGATCTTAGAATCATACCTTGATGGTAAAGAGATTAGGACCTTTTTGACATGATTCTTTTATTTCTTATCTAAGGCCTCTAATTGCATTAACTATTTCATTTACCCTAAGCGAGTAATTTGAGATCTTCTCTTCTTCAGTCATTTAAGACTCTGAAACATGCCTCTATATGTTTGTATTTTGGACTACTTTAGCTTGTCATCACCTTCATAAATGCTCTTTAACTTGTTCTAGATATCTTGTGCATTTTGATAATGCATCACTTTCACAAACTCTAATTTCTATAATCCATAAAGAATAACATTCTTTGTCTTGGCATTACTTTCATATGCCTTCTTGTCATCTTGATTGGTAGGAGTTGTAGTAGGGGCCATATATCCATTTACTACAAACATCCATACATCAAACCCTAATATGGATAACTATGATTCCATTCTTATGCTCTAAAATGCATAGTTAGATTCATCAAAGAAAGGTGATTTGTTTGATGAAGATCCTTCTTTACTAGCCATTTTGTTCACTATTCCAATATTTACCTAAGTTTATTAATATTTTTCAAGGAAACCTAGGCTGTGATATCAATTATTGGAACACAAACTATCTACTAAGAGGGGGTGAATTAGTAGATCAACTAAAATAAGTCCTTTAATAATTTTAAATAAAATTCAAAATGATATGTAGATTAAAATATAAATGTAGATATCACATACACATAAATAGACATGATACCATATTTATACATGGAAAACCCAAAGGGAAACACCATGGGGAGAATAGCTACTAGAATCTACTATTCTAGTCTAGCCTCATAGTCAATGCCTCACTGGTTACAAACCTCACTGGCTACAAGCCTCACTAGAAAAACCTCATTGGTTACATTTAAGGACACCAATCTTATGGAAACACCAACCCCCTAACTAAACACTAAACTTACCTAATCTAATGGTACCAACCAATAAGATCTATGGAGATAAAACTCTAGATTACAAAATATATTCATAAATGAATCCAAATATTTATTTTATATTATAATTCTAATCTATAATTTCTCATAATATGCACATTATCTCTATGTGACTCTCTTCTATTTACCCCTCTGTCTCTATGTCTAGATAAATCTCTATTCGACACACTTTATTAGATTCACCAACCACTCTGCTCTTCCCTACCCGCTCTAGTTTTTGGTCTTTATGATTTTATATTTGACACAATTCGAATGGATTTATAATCATATTTGTGTCCTATATGTCATATATATAAGCAATGGATATAGGGTTTCATATCTTCAATGTGTTCACACTGGACTTTAACACATCACACCAAATCTATAATTTAGTTCATTATGACTTGAAATATAAGTTTCCCACATCTTTATTCCATGCATGATGCCATAATTTTATGTCTCTTTACTATCTATATTCTTAGACTCAATTTTTGATGCACAAGCTTTTTAATGTAGATTTGATCACCTAGATCAATGAATCTCATTGTTTGTGTCATGATATATAGATTATACACAAATTTGTACATGTTCCTAAAACTAACCATTTGTTTGGACATGAATTTAAATTATAGATCATTTATTTTGCCTTTGGCACCATGATTTTATGGTCTAAACTCAAATGACTCAACTTTAAAATGCATCCATTTGATCACCTTCTAATAGGCTCACACTATCTATTATATCTTTGTATGCTTTTGAAATTTAGTTTTATCATCTTTACAATACACCTATCGATCTTCTTGATCCAAGCTCTTGTATGTCATTATATCTTCGAACTTTCTTGAACTTTACCTTGACTTGGTCATCGAACTTTGACACTTTTACCTCATCTCACTACTTCTTATATCTTTGGTTTGATTTTACTTCATCTATCTTCTTGAAAATGCTTGGTGTTTAAATCACCATTATGTTGATAAAAATGGATCATTTTTTTCCATTTGAGTCCACTTGCTCCATTAATCTTTCTCATCCAAGCTTCTAAATTCCATTGGATCTTCAAGATGCACAATCTTTACTTCTATCTAGTTGTTAAATGTCAAGCTCTTTAAACCATCTCACTACTTCCTATGTCTTTGGATCACATTCACTCTATTTATGTTATCAAACTTACTTGATCTTTAACTCATCACTATGTCAATAAACCTTGAGAAATTTATATCATTTGATTCTATTCACTCCATTGGATATCCTCTACACAATCACTCACTCACAATTAGATCTTCTGACAAGCTCGATCATTAAATCTAACAAGCTTATGTTGTTTGTGTCTCTATCTAATAAGTTTTGTAAATGTGACACTTATCACTTGCATATTAACTCATTTCTGTTTGTAACAATTTTATTTCATCATGCTCCATTGGGTCTCCAATGTCTGATTAAGCATGAACCATTGATCTTTCAATTAGCTTGATATTTATCTTTGATAGGCTCACTCCCATTAGTATTCTATCTGATAGACTCATGTACTTATGACACTTGATATTAATGCATTCACTTAGAGGAAACTTTGATGATTTGAATTTGCTTCAATTCATTAGATTGTCTATGTATGATGGAGAATGGGCTATTGATCAAGATGAGACATATATTAAGTCTTAGACTTAGGAAAATATAAATTCCTTTGATCGTTACTCAAAGCTGGTAATTGCTAGGTCAAGAGGCCAGTTTATAAATGATGATATGTACTTAATTTGTAACCTAATTTATTAGTTCTTAGTTATACCAATTCAACATTAAAATAGAAATTTACTTGTTTATGCCATGGATAAACCCTTAGGATTTTACAATGAAACCCTATAATGTTTGAGATCAAACATAATTCAATTATAAGCTCATTCCTTCTCATCTAAACTTATAGACCATATATTCAAGATGATCATGAAAAACCCATAATGGATCTTCTATCTATTTGACTTTAAACATACATAAATGGTTTTTGTAAAAGCATGACAACTTTGCATAGTGCAACTATGAAACATGCTCTTCTCTCCATCAATCCTACCTGATATTTTTGATATCCATTGTATCCCTTTTAACATCAATGACAATCATATTGCCAACAAGCATATTTATATTCATTAGGATTTGATGTATGTATTTCTATTGTAAATGGATATATAGCTCCTACTACATCTCCTATTGATTAGGGTGCCAAAAAATTGTATGAGAGAAATGCCAAGGAAAAGAATGTTATCCTTTGTGGATGGTCAAAGTCAAAGTTTTTTAAAGTGATTCATTGTGAAAATACATAATATATCTAGAAAAAATTGAATAGAATCTATGAATTTGATGGTAAGGTAAAGCAGGCCAAGCTACAAATGTACAAAGGTAAGTTTTAAAGTCTTAAAATGAATGAAGAAGAGAAAATTACAGACTACCACCTTAGAGTAGATGAAATAATCAAAAAAATTAGAGGCCTTGGAGAAGAAATGAAATAGTCAATCATTTTCAATAATGTCCTAAGATATCTACCATCTAGGTATGGATCTAAAATTTAACAATAAATGAAGAAAGATATTTGGATAAACTCACTTTTGAAGACACTTTCAAGAGAGAAGCTACATTCAAATCAACCAAAAAATTAAAATTAGAATAACCTACATAAGTAATTGAGGATATTGATTAATAAGAAGCCAAATTTGTCAAAAAATTAAGAAGAGGGTCTACAAAAATATAAAGGTACGTTACCCTTTAAATGCTTTAACTATGGTAAGGTATGGCATTTCTATGCTAAATGCCTTAAAAAAAAGGATGACTCTAAGAAATAAGAGGATAGTAAAAATATGAAACTCCACTATTCTAAGAATAAGAACTTCTTCAAAATAAGAAAGGATTGTACACAAAAGATGACAGTGATTCATTGGATGATTGTGATAGTTCTGATGATGACCATGACCATGCCTTTATGGCTAAAGAAAATAAATACCTATTCACGATATTATGATCAACTCTATGGATTAATAAGAAATTGAAGACTCAGATGATGATGAAGAAGAAGTGGATCTAGAGTATGAACTCATTTTTGCTCTAGATGAAATTGA
>JARHVA010009023.1:0-157500 GCA_037957365.1 Torreya grandis
TAGACCTATAAGACTCCTTGTAATTATCATGATATTCATCATCCTTTGTCTTATTATTTTTTAGGTCAATTTTTATAAAAGTGTCAAATTTATCCACAATTAAAGCAATTGAAGGGTAGCTTACCCTTGTATTTACCTAAACCCATTTTTAACTTTATTGCAAACATAGATATAAACTCATCATCATAAATATCAAAATCATCATTGTATTTATCTTTATTACCTTGTGTATTCTTTTCCTTTGACTTATTTTCTACCTTGAATGCAAATTCATTCTTTTTTAGGTCTTCCTTCACTTTTTATCATCTCATAGGTTGTTAGGGTGCCATGAATTATCTCCATCTCTAGCTTGATTATATCTTGCATCTATTCAATAATAGATACTTTAGAATAAAACTTAAGAGCTATAAACCTCAATAAATTTTGGAAAAATAGTATATTCTTTCAATTATTCACCTATACCTCTTATTATGTTGAACCACTTCATCAACCCTTAACAAGTAGGCTATAATGGTCTCATCTTCATCCATCCTTAGGATTTCAAACTATCTTCTATGGGTTTTTAATTTAGCCAACTTGATCTTGGAGTATCCCTCATAGATAGTATTCATATTGTAACACATTTATTTGGTAGACATAAATTTCACCACCTTCATAAGTTATACCTTTGATAAGCCACAAAGAATATCATTCATTGATTTTGAATTTTTTTCACTAGCCTTATTATTTATGGCATCTATAGGGGGGATATGGGGTGCATTATATCCATACAAAATTTATTACCAAACATCATGAAATTGAGAGATAAAATATTTTCTCATCTTGACACTCAAAAACTAATAATTATATCTATTGAAAAATGGAGTCTTACCTATAGAGAAACCACCTTGTGCTTGACTAGTCATCTTCACTTACTTAGGATCTCCTTTAGGCTATTAGCCTCCTTCAATGGACCTAATCTAATACTAATTATTGGAAGTATATATAATAATAAGGGGGGTGAATTATTAACCTTAAAACAATCCTTAAATTTAAATTATCATTCATTCAAACACATACATAAACCAATTTATAAACAAGAATATAACATATGAACACAAGAGATATGTGGAAAACCCTCAATGGGGATAAAACCCATTAAAAATATCTTAGAATAAATTAATATAATAAATTAATTGATATTTAGTGAGGTACCAACCTCACAAGAAGCACCAACCCCTCACTAGTCAAGCACCAAATCAACTAGCCCTTTGGCAAGCTCCAACTTACAAGGAGGCACCAACCCCCTAGGTAACTCAACACTAACTCAGTCACTTAGAACCTATGATCACCTTTAGACACCTATTTATTTATCAAATAATGATTATCACCTTATTTTCCTCTTAAAACACTTCTATCTTTCTAAAACAACCTATTAGGCCTCTTCACTCAACTAGCCCTCTTCTAGGTAGATTTAGGTCATATGACCTTGCTCATCATCTGTAGAATCACTGTTAGAACTTCATGACATATTCAATAAAAATATTTGATGTTATTTAAAACCTATACCTATTTTTTAACCTTATATTTCATATATATTGAAATTTTGGGGTGGGGATGAATCATTACCCTTAAAACAATCCTTCAATTTCCCTTATCATTCATGAAGCATTCATTCAAACACATATATCAACCAATGCATAAAAAGGCATCCATATCAGCATATAACATATGAACATAAAATATATGTGGGAAAAACTAAATGGTTATAAAAATCACTAAAACTTAACTTGGACTATAGTCTTATAAGCAATGAATAAATATTTAGTGAAGCACCAACCCCACAAGGAGCACCAACCCCTCACTAGTCAAACACCAACTCAACTAACCCTTTAGTAAGCACCAAATTACAAGGAGGCACCAAAACCAGAGGTAAATTAGAACCAACTCAGTCACCTATAACCTTTGATCACCTTTGGATACCTATTTATTTATCAATTGATGATGATCACTTTTGTTTCCTCTTCATACTCTTCTATCTTTCTCAAACAACCTATTAGGCCTCTTCGCTCAACTAACCCTCTTCTAGGAAGATTTACGTCATATGATCTTGCTCATCATATAAATAATAAATTTTATAAATTCATGACATATTCAACACACATATATTATGGTATTCAAACCCTCTACCTGATTTCCAAACTTTTATTTCATTTGCTCAATCCCTCAATATTCTAACTAGTCTAATTAGGTATATTAGACCATTTTATACTTGAATCTTGCCTTCACAAACCTTGGTAAGAAAAAAACATATCCATGATTGGATCACATTTTAAATATATTAATTTTTTTTCACAAGTGAAACAACCACTACATATGTCAGTCACCACTTATAAGGACCAAAACCACCATTAGGCCTAAAGGAGACCTAATGCAATTAGGCCTTTTCAAAGCACATGTTTCACCTTGAACACCTTGGAACATATTTAGCCTACATAAATTAATTAAAAATTTCCTAAAATACTAAATTATAACCATGATAATCTCACATTATTTCCTCAATAGTATTTATCTCATTTCAGTCCTTGAACCACACCATTAGGCCTACCCACAATTAGCCCTTCTCACTGCCAAAATGTTTGATTTGAATATATAAAGTATACACTAATTTTTAAAAAAAATAAATATAAAAAAAATAATATGGATATAATATTAATTATCTTATGTTTATCACCATGTTCATTATATTTCAATAAATAAGGCAAAAGACCTCAAACTGACCATTTCCATATGCTCACTCAGAACTACAAATAGGCCTCAACAACCAGTCAAGAACCTTTGATTTTTCACACCATAGTATAAATTTATCATGAATAAAAAAAATTAAATTAACCTATGAGACCTATATGACAAATTAATATTCATTATATTCTTTATATCTGTGCATAATGACTCAGGAACATCAATCTTACTCACACATAGAAAATTACCTATAGCTCCAAAACATAGTCATGGAAACAATGAATTAGAACACCTATAGATTAAATTTAATTAAATTAAAATAGGATTATATGATAATTAATAATCATTATAATTTATTTAAATAAATATATTATAAGGTTCAATATCAATATTGGTCTTAAAGACTAATATTATGTCTTCACCCTACACAGACCTCACTCTGTTAGACAGGGCACTTTGAGAGTAATAGTTTTCTTGAATATAAGAATCTACAAATATTATATTAAAAAATTATATTTTTTACATGTATTTAATAATAAACCTATGTAATTTTATCCATCCCTAATCCATTGTAACACATCTATAATCTGAGTCCCACTTTTGCCTATTTTTCTCATTGTCTTCCTCAATAGGCCTCTTTAATGATAGGCCAACTTACATGACTATTTTATCAGATTTTAAGTATTTAAATGATATTAAAATTATATGTACACAAAATAAAATTCTCAAACATCATCCTTTAATCATTTTCATGCATTGACTTGGTCAAAACTACCTGTTACATCAAAAATCTAAGAAATAAGGGGTCTCCTATAGATTCCACTCATTATTATAATAAAATAATTACAGTTGGATGTAACTAGAAGAGTCCTATACATTTTAAAATCACAAAAATATGTCATAAAAACCATTAAAATCCATGTCCAACAAGATATTCTATATTCAATCATAGTTAGAGTTTTAGAGAGGGTTTAGACTACCTTCTACTCTTAATAACCATTCATAAAGCTTAGGTCCTCAAACTAGAAAATAATTATAGTAAATTTTATATAATTCCCTTACTAAACTACCATGAACTACTTGGATCCTCATGAAAAGGTTTCATGTGTCAAAGAGGATACGAAAATCATTCTCAGGTCTACAATACCTCAATTTGTGCACATAAAAAATTTCAAAATCATATTTCATGATTTATCATTTATTATATGACCTAATACTTGTTAAAAAAACTTAAAAAAACCTATAACACTTCTAAAAATTCTCTCATTATCTTTGTCACTTTAGAAATTAAACTTGAGCCCTCTTTAGGCCACACTAGGTCTCTTTGCATATTAAGCCTTGAAATTCCAGCCATACTTAGACCTTGAACACACCTTGAAACCTATTTAAATGATCCAAAAAAATCATACCTATATCACACACTACCAATATTATTCTCATAAGCCTTAGATTTATCACCTTATCATGCTACCAAGCCTATGCCTTCTCACTTGGTCTCTTCATGCAAAGACTAAGCCAAAAATTAACCTATAAATATCCTATGAAAGATTATACACATTATAAACATGTTTAAATAGTTTATAAAATATTATCACATGATCTACCACCAATTTTAATACTTCATATATCTTGATGACACCTCAAGACTCCTCATTAGGTCAGGTAGTGTCTTAGACTAGTCTAATTGCATGCTTAGGATTAAGACCTTACCCCTAAAGGTTTACCTTGAATATTTCCTAAGTGTTTAAAAACTCCATATGTAATACTTGAAATACTTAAACATACACTCATACTTGTGTCTATCCATCCTACCAGAACACCATCTTCATACACATGCTCATGATGTGATAATGCTCCTTAAGAATACTGCTTAAAAGTATGCTTACCTTTTATCTTGATCTTGACCTCGAAATGTCATCAAAACAAAAATAAATACTAAGTTTCATTAAAATTATCTCTCAATATAGAGACAATAGGTTTCCTTCAAATTCTCTCCTATCATAAGACTCTTTGTCACATACCACTTCACCATGCATGACATTAACTTTGAGTTTGACATTAATGATATCCATATTGACATTGACATCAATGAAAAAAATTATGACACAACACAAATAATAGGAACATCCTTCAACATTCCCAAACTTAATCCAAAAACTATGCCAAGTGTGGATAACATGTATCTATGACATGCCCACACTAATATTACCCCCCTTTGAGGTGAGGAAAAGATAGGAACTGGTAGTTACCTCACTTTAAAAGGATAAGACAAATGCATAATTTTTTAATGTAACCACATGTCATATATAAGGAATATATCTATTTAAATGTGTCATTGAATCACATAGAACCAATATGATCATATGTCAACATAAGATACATGATAAAGATCATGACAACTTTGAAGTAGTAATAGTATAAGCTCAACAAGAAAACAAGTACACACACAAGAGCACTCAAAATCAATTCAAAAGGTAATGGTTAAAGGATACCATAAATAATGTTCATGTTTAAATTCCACATAATCTAATGGATATGACTTAGTCAAATTCTCATAAAGTCATAAATGACAAATTAAAATATCCATACAAAAATAATGGAATATGTAAATGTCAATGAAATCATACATAGGCATGTGGCAAACAAGAAAAGGAAATAAAATACACTCAAGGAAGTGCATAAATTAAATCATAATCAACTAACATAAACATGTCATAGTATCCCATGGATCCAATGTGTTAGGAAAATATGTAAAGTGTAAAGCATATCAAGTAACCTGTGTAGGATATAATCATGTATAATAGGCATGTATAGGTACATATGTAATCTTAAACATGATAATGTAGAGTTTTCATCAAATCATATAACTTGTGTGTACCAAGACCAAAGAAGTGGATGCACCCAATGTCCATATAATGTGAGTAGAGAGAAAGCCCAACATTTAAATTAGGAATGTATCATGTAATTGTGTATGATTTTATCATGCCCAAGTATAAGTGTGACACATATGTGTATTTATAAGTAACTAAGTATACCATTCATCAATATGGAAGTAATACATGGATGCTAAGGAGCCAATAGAACACGTAAGTGCTGAAAGTATTTTTGGAGATTTGGATGTTTTTGATATTTTTGGAACTTTTTGCATAGGTTTAATCAAGTAAGTCCTCATCTTCAAAAGGTGAAGGGCCACCTAAAAAGGATTTTAATATTTTTTCTATATCAATTTAGTACCAAAATTTCAATGTTTCTATGTAATGGTTTTATTTAAGCCAATTGTGTAGGGAAATAATCATGTCCATCATGTTTAATGCAAATATTTGTACCCATATGAGGAAATTTTACACACATGTTTGTATTTTCTAGCTTAAAATTCCACTCAAGTAGCCAAGTTTGAACTGAACTTTAGTTTTAAATGTGTTTCATTTGTTTATATCGATAGAGTTGAAGCTTCAACATGTGGGCCACAAGAAATAGGTAAGTGAATGTATGCTTGATATAGGGATCCAAGGGAGAATTTATTATTTCATTTATAGTATGTCTTAATCTTACAAGGAAAGTAGTCCAATAAGTTATATCCCACTTGTTTGGATCAAAAACCATATGGTGGTAGTATACCCCATCAATATTATCAGAAATAGTTAAATACTCATGATTTTATCACTTTAACGCATACTTCTCTTCTAAAAGATAAGAAGTACTCTTCTTTTTTCTTATTATGGACATATTGCATATGGGTCCTTCTTTTTTATATTACTGGATTAGATTTTGTAATACCACACATTGATTAGGAGTATGGCCAATGATCTGATGGTAATTACAATATGGTATTCCCTTTGTGGGGATTAGTCTACTACTTCATCTATTTCTGCTAGAAGATAAAGAAATCATTCTTTTTTAAGGAACAAAAATAAGATGGTATCAGTGGTATCTTATTTGGATGTGATCTATAGTATTTTGGGTAAAGCCTTTTGAAAAGATTCCACATTATTCACATGATGTAATTAAATTTATCACTTATAAGGTTGAATCAGTGCTTTTAACCAAGAGGGATGTATGGAATAATAAGCATTTACATGCTCATATGTTAGTTTTGATTTTCCCTTATTTAGATTCAATGTTGTATTTTATTAAAGTGGGTTTAGCTTATATGTGCTAGGACTTGTAGGTTAAAATAGGTTATGTAACAAGTGATCAAGAGTATCAAATTTTAAGTTTCACATTTTCTCATTTATCATATCACAATTTGTGTCATTATCACTATCGTATTAATTTGAAATGTGGCCATCATTTTGCTTGATATTGACTAATAAAGAAGCATAAATGTTAGGGTTCTTATGGTTTTTTACTCTTTTTTTAATGGTTATTTGTCATTATGCATATCTATGTGCACCATATATTTTAATTCCTTATATGTATCTATATATGAAGGGTCCATTTTACTTGACTCACATATTTCATACTTATGTATATGTTCAAGAGGTATGGAATGTTTAGGAGGTACCACTGTAAGAATGCCTTCGACTTTAAAACATATCATTTTGAAAAAAATTAAAGGTTTATCATTGATAGGCATGGATAATTAGGTCCCTTCATGCATGAATTTTACACATACATGAAGTGTAGATGGGAAAAATTCCATTAAATGTATCCAACGTCTACCCAAAAGTAAATTATAATGTAAGGATTGAGACTTGCCTAAAAAGTATTTGAAATTGTTTTTGGTCCTAAGCTCACATCTAATGTAATTTATCCAACTTGAGGGCTGTGTGAATTATCAAATCCTTTGATGTGTATAACAGTGTTTTGAATAAGGCATGTGGTTATACCCATGGTGGTTAGGAATTACAAGCTACAGGTTTTTAGGCCTAATCCATTATCAATGATCACTCTTTTAATACCTTTACTTTTTATTATTACTTGTATGAACAAAGGCAAATTTTGGTCAATAATATCTTTGGATGGTAATATGTTAGATCAAAGGTGATGAGATTATTATTATTTTAAATATATTCAATAATATCTATAAAATAAAAAGGCTTAATATCACTTGGAACTTGTGTTTCATGCAATTATTTGTATAGGATATCCTTATAAATAGTAGATTGATTTTGGATTTTGAGATTGAAATATTTTCATGCGTATTACTCAATTGGTCAACAATGTTATATCCCTTAGATTTTATGATAAGCCTAGGTTTAGGTGGAACTTGTTATGTACTACTAGGTGGCAAGATGGGTGGAAAAACCTTACCTCTTCAATTAGTAATAACATGGATAGTAAAATACAATATAGGCCATGGGTGAATAATGGGTACAAGATGGTAGCTATCATTTGAATAAGATATATATAGAATAAAAGGTTGAGATCATACATGTTAGCATCTAGATATTGGTTTTTTAACATTACAAAATAATTTTTTAAAAGAGAACAAGTGTTGTGTTGACTTTAAAATACTCTCATTATTGGTATGGGTTTTCTTATAATATTTGATAAGGAATTTAATGTGTCAAACCATAACAACTTGACATATTGAAATCCAAAATGGGTAATAAATATATCAATGTTGCACATATTTTATGATAATTAGGGATTACCAATATAAAATTTAGAAAAAACCTAATTTGTCCTAGGGTTTGATGTTCAAAGATTAGGTTCACCAAATGTTTAACCATAAAATAGAATCTAGATTGGTGTTATTTATATCTTTAAAGGGGTATATAGAAATGAAATGGCACAAGGGTGATAATCAAATTTATAGCATGCCAATTAGATGTTAAACTTAGATATAAGCATACACTAAATTTATTATGATGAAAATATGGAAATTATAACTATGAAAGATATATATGATAAAGAAGTGAAGTTTTTAGCTTGCTTAGATGTTAATGTAGTTCTAGATCTCAAACAAGTTGAAAGTAGGCTAGAAGGATATTATGAAATATTCATTAGATTTTAGTTCTGATGCTTTTGGCTCTCTAGACAATAATGTCATCTTGGGATGGTTGCATCAATGATACTATCTGGGTTTGATGTTAGTGTCATATATGGAATATCTAATGAAATAGGATGCTTCTAGGTTTTGATTCACCTTCCATCTAGTACATTCAGATTTGGGTCATGGATAGTCACTCCTTATGAAATGGTAAAACTCTAGCTTTCCATCTTCAATGTGACCTTGGGTTAATGGGCACATGATGTTGAGCTAACCCTAATGAAATATCTATCAAAGGATGTTGCCTACATAGCCAATACTTTGAATAAGGCCTCAGATTGATGTAGTTCTCCCCTACATATTGGCTTACATGTGAATCATATAATGTCTTAAAATTAATTAAAACAATGAACTAGTTTTTAACTTAGTAAATTAGGATCTTAGGCTATTCCTTTAGTACTTCAGACCTATAAATGTGTAGTCATGATGACTAGTATGGAAATAGGAATAAAGAATATTTGTTTAATTAAATGCTCTTTAAATACTCTTTGGTTTTAATGATATGTGTTAGTAGATGTTTTTAGGTAAGAAATGAATCAAGGTTGATATTATATTTATATCAATCCCTTTGGTGTAAAAACTTGCATTAAAACACTTAGGTTGACCATTAGGATATGTTTCATTTATAAATTGGATGACTTTAAGGCACTAGACACTTCCATTAGGACATGATAGTAATGTCGATGCTACTATCTGACTTGGACATTAGTTTCCAAGGATAAAAAAATAAGTTATAAGTTTTAAACTTGTAAATATGGAAAATAATTACATTTTAAGCATTTTGGGAAAGATAGAAGACCTAGGTAATCAAGATAATACTAGTTAGACAAAGAGATGGCACAAAGATAGAGTAGATGTAAGACTTATAGAAGCAAGAAAGGGTAAATAAATGAGAGGAACAACTAAGGTCTAAGTTTTCCAAGTGAATAAGATTGAGGTGATATATAATCATAAAATCTCATCTACAATTGCTAATAAGTAATCTAGCATGTACAAAGGAGATAGTGGTTATAAATATAATTAAATAAAAAAAATTAATATAATGGGTGATCTAAGCAAGGGTTTGAATGATTATGTGGGTTATAAAATATAATTTATTGTTCATTGATTAGTGTTATCCTAATGTTTTAAAATAATAAAAATAGAGGAAAAACTATTTATGTATCCCACTAACCTTATTTCCTATGGTACAATGATAGTAACTTTCTTGGGTGATACACTCTTCGTAGGTGAACCATAGATCAAAGTACTCAAATAGGATTTATATGGTATAAAAATGTATCCTAAGAATTTTTGATATATCATGAGGTATGTGGAAGCTAAAATATGTATTTAGTGTTGTACAATTTTTATGAGTATCGAGATAAACCCCTCACACCACGATGTTTATAAAAGTATCACCGTGTAGTGCTTCATGATAGTCACTAAATAGTTTTAAAACTTCCAAAAAATAGTATTTAAATACAAGCACAAACAAATAAAAAATAAAAGTAAAAGATTTTTATTTATAGATATCAACAAATTACAACTTAAGGTCAAAATAAAGAGCTTCAATGTCAGCTTTATCTAAAGTGACAAGACAATCTCTTTAGTGCCATATTACTCCAAATTCAAAGAGGAATGAATTGTAATGTTTTATATTTATATCCAAGGTTATAGGATATTTTTTAGTGTCAATAATTTAAATAAATATTTATGAACTAGGATAAAAATTAAAAAAAATAACAAGAAATGTTATAAAAATAGCGAGTTCACCAAAATGTTTATTTTATTTTAATTGAAAGAATGAAACTAATATATCTAAGCTATTGAAAAAGATATACAATAATATGCAACACAATATAATAAAATATATAATTTTAAAAAATTAAAATTTGATAAAAATAGTAAATATGCCTCCAAATATGCAAACCTACCTAACATAGATCTTATGCTAACTATGTAGGTTGACTGTGACTTAAAACTGCTTGAAAGGACCTGTGTAATATGTCATGATGAAATGCAAGAATTAAATCTGCAATTGGACAAGATGGTAGAAGGAGAATAAGGATACACTATAACTCTATCTTGGTTGTCTATGTGCCTAATGTTTTTATCTAGGTTTGTACAACTATATGTAAAAGTTGAATATTTAATTATTTTTGCTAATATACCATGATAAATACTTGGAAATTATAAACCTTTATTCTTTCATAATAAACATAATATATATCAAATGGAAAAATTAGGAATATTTTATTTGGTATAGTCAAACTACCTTTAAAAAACTCTACATAATTTGAGTGCTACCTATATAGCTCAAATGGGCCTCAAGCTAATGTAGTTCTCACTCCTAGGGTGATTATATGATCCATGATTGTAAAACTATATGAATGTAGCTATAAGATTGATTGAAATGCTTGACAATGGATGATCTTGACCTAAAATAATATATATTAAAATTTTGGCCTATGACTATTAGAATGAAACATCATTAAAATGGTAATAATAGTTCCCTTTTGCTCATTGTGCAATGAAATTTCCAAATAACTGTTATATGTGTTTGGAGAATCCTTGATGTGCTCAATACGGCAATATTTAGAATATTTATGAAAAATAACTTTACCAAATGCATGGGAGAGCCATTATGAAACATATTGATTTGAAAAATTAACCATTGTAGTGCATGTGATAAGGCTACACTAGTGGAAAAGGCTGCAATGCAACCCTTATGACCTAGTGAACACTTGTCCTAAAAAGAATAGACTAGTTGGAAATGTCTGATAGGAACTTAAGGGTTGAATAGGGATGGATGGCATCGAAATAGGGATGTATGTATGATACTTTATATGTTTTTAAGATAATATAAGCTCCTTATATATTTTGAGATAAAAAAATTGTGAACATAACAAGTAAGGTAAGGATGTTAAGTTTAAACATTGTCAATCACTTGATCAAGTTGATGTGAGCTACAATATATCACTCCACATAAGCCAGTGTGTGAAGAACACCCATTTAACAAACATATTTTTCCATATACATTTTCTAATACAATTCATCTCATTCAATAATATAAAATGTGAGGACACAGGAGATGCATAATGATTGCTCAGAATCAAAGGAAATCTAATAAGTTAGTTACAAAGCATAGCAAAATTAGTTATACATATCTAACTATAAATATATAAGATGATTGTAGTGACATTTAAATTATGGGATGGATATAATGGTTATGATTATGATACAATTTTTACATAGAATCATCCAAGTGATGGGATATTTGGTTAGTATGAACATATTTTAATTCAAAAATGTAAAAAAATAAAAATAAAAAAAAATAAACATGACCTATAAATTAAATGTTTTATTTTGACATGATTCCTAATTAAAGTATTCAACATAAAATTAAATTGTGGAAGGATTCAGTCATACCATAACATTGAATATCCAAATACATACTTCATGGTATTGATGGTGTTTCATGACATCACATAGAATAGAATAAAGAAGAATACTCATGAAGAAGAGATGTGTATTTTGACACTTTGGGTGTAATATTGTATTTAGTTTTAGTAGTGAATTGGAGGGTAAATATCTCAATATCTTGACATGAACTCATAAATACATATTTACTTGTATTCAATGCCTATGAATTAATAAAATTTGACTTACGCATCATTATATATGCTACACATTATTGGTACATTTATGATTTAAATAGAATGTATGTTAGATAAATATAACAAGGATGTCTCTCATCTTATGTCAACACTAAGATATTAAAAATATTGACTCATGACTTAGTGGACAATTGATGTCAACATTTGGTGTCCAAACCTAGGTCTCAAATAACTAATAACTAGGGATAAGTACCCCTTACAATTCTATAAACCGGTAATAAGATATATCAAGCATTGGTTGGAGATAAAAATAAAGAACTTCATTCACCAAGAAGTAAATATAACAAAAACCACTATCGATCAAGTTGAGGATAATGAATTTTGGGTTACTTTCATGGATTTATTATGTCCCTATATTTTAATACTATAAGACACAACATAAGGATCAAGGCTACACATTAAGAAACACATTCTATGGATAAATTAAAAAATATAGAAACATAATGAAATAGATGAACCTTGGGTTGAATACCAACTTAGACTCATTCACAATAACATGGATGATACATGGGTGGATAAGTTTTGACACTAGTAAGGTATAATTATTATAATCACCAAGGGGGGATTCATTAAGAAGGTCCTAACATTGATTCATATGTTATTGGTTGAAGGGGGTTTGATAATATATGGTAAATAGTTTTTATAGGGGATAAGAATCTAGGGGATGATGGAAGGTAAGTGGGGAAATATAAGGATATATGAATATTTAAATATAAGACATGAAAAATTTAGGGTATAAATGGTATAATAAAATATGAATAATATCAATAAAATATTAAATCAAGAATTAGTCGTAAGAAAGAGATTATAAAAGATTAGAGAAAATAGAGAGAAAAAGATATGAAAGGAAGTAAGAATATAAAAAAAGAAGGAAAATAAGAGTGGAGAGAATAAATTAGAGAGTAATAATAAGTAGAGTAAAAATGGAATCAATAAATATACACAAGTAAAATGGGGAAAGTAAAAGAGTAGATGAGGTTAGCTGAAGAAAAGAACTAATGGGAGGGGAAATGGAGAAAAAAAGGTTAGAAAGGGATGAGAGGATGAAAAAATTAAGTTTAAATAAATAAAATTCAAATTTGGAATCAAGTGGAGTTTCCATGGGAATAGAGGAAGAATTTTTTGAACCAAAATAAAAATCCAATATAGAACAATAAGAAATAACATAGAATTTAGAACTAATTTTGAAAACACCTAAACTTACAATAAGGATGGAAGTATGAGTGGAAATAGATAGAAAATGGATGTATGAGGCATAAACCATACAAAAAAAGTTTTAGAATAAATAAATGCATCAAAACAATCATTATAATCCATTATATAGACGATGGATATAAGATGTAAGGAGGAATCTTTGAAATCAAAAGGCCAAACTAGATATTTTTCAAAGTATAAGAAGACTTAGTTGGATAAAATGAGAGAAAATAGAAAGTATATAAAATAATGAATAAGATTAAAGTGATAATAAATATATGGAATAAATAATGGAAGGAGAAAGAATTATTAATAAAGGAGAGGTAGATTTGGAAATATCAGTTAAGAAGATAATAAAGGAAAACATCAGAAAACATAGTTAGGATACAAGTCTAGAAAAATAAGATAGTAGAATAGGAAAAATAGACAATAGAGAATAATATGAGAAGGAAAGATTATTTAAAAATAATAAGGAATAAAAACACAATGAGGAAGAAAATAATGAGATATGAAGAGATGTGTCCCCTAGTCATAAAATTTTGTTTGAGGACATGAACACCTTGAACCAACCATCATCTCTCATTCCACTTAAAAAATTTAAGGAGACATCACCAAAATAAGATATATATTTTATATAATAATTAAGGGAGAAATATATAAAATAAAAACTTGATAACATGTGTAGAGAAGGAGTAGTTTGATATTTTAAAGAAGTGTTGGGAAAATTTTACTTTGAACTAGAGTTACCACCAGATAAGGGTAGAAATAAAGTTGTAAAAAATTAAAAATACCACAAAAAGAAAGAGAAGGAGAATTAATAAAAGATCTTTAAGAATCCAAAATAGAAGAGTAATGACACTAAAATAGTAAGTGGGAAACAAATTTCACTCAAGTTAAAATGGCACAGAAGACTAAGTTACCCATTATTGGCAAAGACACAAAATATGATAAAGAAACCTTTTTACATTAGATGCATATTGTATAATCCATAAAATCATAGATAACTAGGTTAAACTATTTAATTTTATAGGCACATTGATAGATGATACACTTATGTGGTATAAAAATAATTTGTCCTAACCATAGCAAATCATGGGATGAGACAAAAAATGAATTCAAAAGTAATTTATATTATCCTGAGACTCCTAAAGTAAGTGTAATAAAAATGAGGGAATTAATTCAAGGAGAGAAGTAAAAATAAAAAAATATTAACAAAAGAGTTAAATATGTAGTGAGGAAATTACTAGAACCTTTGGAAAAATAAATAAATAAATGAATGGTTTGTATAAGGATTATTATAAAATTTAAGAGTAACCATTCAGGGGAAATAATTTCAAGCATTTTTTGGATCCATAGAAATGACATATCAGTTAGAAGCCCAAACCTGAGGATAGAAAAGGACATAATTATTCAAACAAAATTATAAAAAATGGAACCAAAATTATCATGATAAAGATTAAGGCAAAAGATATAGATGAAGTTAGAAATAATGTTTTCACCAAAAAAAATAACAATGAAACCCAAGATATGGTTTTTAATATTTTATGAGGAAGGACACAAAAATATATAATGTTTTCATGCCAAAAACATAATAAGGACAATGTTAACTCAAGCTAATCCTATAGGGATGATTCTTTCAACATAAAAACCCACTATAAAAGATAGAGTATCATGTGTAATTTATAGACTATATGACCAACATATTCATAATATGTGTCCTTTGATGGAATTTTCCCCATCTATAAATAGATTAAAATATTTCATGATGTGTGAATCATTTATCCACTACAAGCAATCCTACCTTGGAGTCTATGCATTAGAAGACCCCAAATAAATGATAGTGAGAGTTATCGTGACATAAAAAAAAGAAAATTACCCACTCCTTCAAGAATGGAAACAAACATAGGAAACCTAACATATGTACAAACTTCCTATCAACCACATATGGCACTATAGAATATGATGTCCCCTAGAGAAATAAATTTCAATAACTATCAAGGAGGATATTAAAGAGGATATCAAGGAAGGAACAATGAAGTAGGATACCATAGAGGTTATATTAGAGATTATTAAATAAAAAATTATATACCATGATATTACAAAGGTTAATAGAAAAAACTACATATCAAGATACCATAGGGTTATCAATCCAATTATCATGGAAACTATTCTCAATGAGGATGTGGATACCAAGGTGATTAAGGGAACAAATATCATGGGTAGCAAGGGGAAAACTATCAAGAAAGATAAGGGGGCCAAGATGGAGTTCCCCCTACTTATTTTAAATGTGGGAAGGATGGGAACATTGCATGGAATTTCATTACACTAGATAAAATTGAATGCACTTTCTATCATGAGAATGGTATACATGATTTATAAACTTTCCCAAAATCTACACTATTATTCAAAGCATGTGGAATGAATAAAAATTCCCTAATTGATGCAACTAAAGGGGCCCATTATTTGATAAGGTACTATGAGGAGATAAGGAAGAAGAAAATAAAAAAATAATAACCAGAGACTTATAGAACTAGTGGTGTAATATTAAAAACATGAAATCAAAGGATGAGTTGAGAGACAATTGGAATAAGAAAAATATACTAAAAAAATACATCAAAACCATGGATATGGGAGAGCAACCATAATGACAAGGATTGGAACCATAATGAATGTAAATGGGAAATATTGAGGGAGATGAATCAAGTAGTGAGAGTGATAGGGAACATACCCCAACCCCAAAACACATGAAAAAATAATAAAATTAATTGAAAATACTCAGAAAGAGGAAGATAAGTGTAATTTATTTTGAGGAAGAATAAATTATTAGATAAAATAAAATTTCAAAAATGTTCAATGAGCAATTATTATTATAAAAACTGAAATAGTTCTACAAATACAAGAATAAGATGGAACAAACATACCACATA
Organism: Torreya grandis; assembly: GCA_037957365.1. Taxonomy (NCBI): domain Eukaryota; kingdom Viridiplantae; phylum Streptophyta; class Pinopsida; order Cupressales; family Taxaceae; genus Torreya; species Torreya grandis. The sequence goes on from JARHVA010009023.1 coordinate 16,497, forward strand.
CAAATATTATAAAATATTAAAAATAAAAAGAATAATATTTTTCATTAAAAAATAATGGAAGAAATCAATCATATACTTGGATGTTAAGGTAGAAGGCCATAAATTTAAAAAATTATTAATGGATTTGGGATCAGATGTTAATGTTATGTTAGAAATCACTAAGAAAACCTAGACTACAACAAGGGGATTATGATATTTTCATGGTAGATGGGAGTTTGAAAGCACCATTTGGAGTATTAAAAGGCATGGAGGTTAAATTAATAGTAATAACTAAAAGATTATATTTTGATGTAATGGAGTGTTTCCATAAAGCCACATCATATTATATAATTTTAATGATAAGATGGTTCACAGATAGTAATGGCATTTTCAACTATAAGGATGATGAAATCACTCTTGAAAGGAATGGCATAATGGCCCACATCCCACTAGAAATATGCATGAATGCATACTAGACTAAATAGTTATGGGAGAATAAGGATGAATAAAAATATTTTGATGGTCTTAAAAGGATTTATGATATAAGTAAAATACCCCATCTTGAAAGGTATTTCACACCCAATGAAGACAAGAAGATAAAACTAGAGAATGAAAAACTTAAGTCCAATACTGAAGAAGATATCAAATCTTGGCTATGTGGGACAACATAAAAAGAGTTCATAAATTTATATTTATAATAAAACTTGAATGAAAATAAATAAACACAACAAACCAAAAATTAAGAATACAAAATAAAAATTCTACTTAGGTGATGAAGATGAAACCAAATATGACTATCACTCAATAGTAGATGAATAATAAGAAATATTTTATGATAATATAGAGACTTGGAGATATGATATGGACATAATAAAAAATATCATGTCAAGAAGATCCCAAGACCAATTCATCATCATAGGAACTAAATATTTTAAGTGATGGGCCAAATCCATGCCAATTAAAGAGGTAAAAATTAAGATTATAGAAAATTTCATCTATGATAATATCATTACATGGTTTGGGTGTCTTTTAAGCATAACCAAAAATCACCAAACTACTAAAACAAATTTTGATCAATCATAATAAAATTACACCCTACCACCCATAAATAAATAAAATGATGGAAGCATTTAATAAACTTTTCAGAAAGGTGTTGATAAAAACATGTAATATGAATATTATTTATTAGGACTTAAAAGTACCTATTATGTTTTGGGCAGACTATACCATTTATAAATGACTAACAAAGTATAACCCATTTTAATTAGTCTATGGGTTAGAAGCCATGATTCATATGGAATTTATTATACCAATTTTAATAATGGTATTATCATTTTGAATCAGTGAATATAAATCACTACATGAATGATTAATACAATTGTAAAAACCAAATGAAAACATATATATGGCTACATATAAAAAGACTCGAGATAAGAGACACCAAAAATTATGAAATGAAGAAAATTGTAAGGATAAGGAATTCCATGAAGGATATTATGTATTTGTTTATGATAGTAAATATAAAAAACCATAAAAATTTTAAATTAGATGGTTGGGACCATACATCATCACAAATTTTTTACTGATCAATGTGATAAAATTAAAGACATTAACGTGAGTAGTGTAGCAAGGATACATAAATAGAGATTTTATAAAACGATATCATATTAATTAACATTAAATAATACTATGGAAAAAAAAATTAAGATTATAGAAAATTTCATCTATGATAATATCATTAAATGGTTTGGGTGTCTTTTAAGCATAACCAACAATCAAGGGAAACATTTTGTTAACTCAACAATCACCAATCTACTAAAAACAAATTGGTCAATCATAATAAAAGTACACCTTACCACTCATAAATAAATAGAATGATGGAAGCATTTAATAAATTTTTTGAAATGGTGTTGACAAAAACATGTAATATGAATACTATTTATTAGGACTTAAAATTACCTATTGTGTTCTGGGCATACTAAACCACTTATAAATGACTAACAAAGTATTACCCATTTTAGTTAGTCTATGGGTTAGAAGCCATGATTCATATGGAATTTATTCTACCAATTTTAATAATGGTATTATAATTTTGAATCAATGAATATAAATCACTACAGGAATGATTAATACAATTATAAAAACTAAATGAAAACATATTTATGGCTACATACAACAAGACTCAAGATAAGAGACACCAAAAATTATGGAATGAAGAAAATTGTAAGCATAAGGAATTCAATGAAGGATATTATGTATTTATTTATGATAATAAATATAAAAAACCATAAAAATTTTAAATTAGATGTTTGGGACTGTACATCATGACAAAAATTTTATTGATCAACTTGATAAAAATAAAGACATTAACATGAGTAGTGTAGCAAGGATACATAAATAGATCATGTATAAAACTATATCATATTACTTAACATTGAATAATACTATGGACAAAAAATGAAGCTGAAAAAAACACACAAACACATCAAGTTGAAAAAATGTAAATGAAGGGTTGAGGATAAATAAAATACACAATCGCAAGTTAAAAATTGAAAAATGGTGTCTTGAGGTTAAATAAAATGATAAAAAAAGAGTTGGGAGGAGTAACATGGGTCCTATAAAATATACCAAGTAATTTGAGCAAGGATGTCATGACATCATATACTAGATATATAAGATTTGGGTAGGTTGACTATGTTACAAATCCTTATTAAAAAGGATGAATCATGAGTAAAATTAAAGACACTGAATAGTCATAATGGAGAAGAAAATAATAATTGAAAATTTTGAGACATCAAAATAACCTAAAATCAATATCAATAAAATTTAATAAGAGGTGGAAGTTAATAAACTAATAGTGTTGGACAACATCATGCATTAGTAGTTTTAAGGACCTTATAGTCCATAAATGGCCATAGTGTCCATTTTAGGTTAGCATTAAGTTATATTCAAGTCATGTCTTGATTTATTACATGTGTCATAATCATGACATGGGAATAAGTATGTGTGTATCTGTAGGATTTTTAAGATTATTGGGATTTTTTTTTATTATGGGTAAAATAGGTTTTTTTGAATTAAGAAACCAACCCTATAAAAGAGACAAGCAGATAAGGCCACCAAATCCAATAAAATCAATAAAGTCCTACAAAATAAAGATATTACATCACAAGCAAAATTCAATAAAAAAAATCTAAAAAACAACAAGATAATGCTAGTTTTTTTGGCCTCCAAAGGCATCATCTTAGATTTTGATCATTATTTTCAGGTCCATGTCCATCCTCTAATACATCTGAAAATTCTACCCAATCTTTTTGTCATACTCATTATATTTAACCTTCTTGTTGGTTTCACCTTTTTAATTCATATCTCCCAATAGTATGTTGAGAGACTCTATTGTAAATATATTTTATTTCATGGATGTTTTTGACTAATTTGACCCCCTAGTGAAATAATTCAACCCCCTATATATTCAAAATTCCTATAGGGTATTACATGGTCATTTTTTAGGGTCATATTGTATATTTCACCTTTGTCATATGTGTCATGTTTTAATATTTCCCTTATGTCACCTTTTTTTACCACCCTTTGAGTTATTTTGTAAAATATATGATTTTATACCAAATTAAAAGTGTGCCAAGTTAATATCCAACATAAAAAGTGTTAGTTGAGTGTCATATGTCAATTTGAAACTAAATAAATGCAGGTTCAATGTGGATTCAAGATGATAACAATAATTTTAGGAATTTAAAGGTAGTTGTATAGCCTAAAAGGTACACTTTGCACATGGGAAAGATTAGGAGTGTCCTTTTAGATCCCCATAGTCCATTTCCATGCTTAATAAGTTATGACAAGTTTAAATTTATAAAAAATTGATCTATTTCCTTCATCACTCTCCTAGACAAGGTCAAATATGCCAACTAGTTTGCTCTCAGTATAGATAGGATAAGAGAAGTTTAGTTGAATACATTTGATAAGTGATATTAACCTTAATTAAATTAATTTTAATATAAATATTTTCTAGTTTGGTTTACTATGCTTAATAATCAATCACTAATATTTTTAGTGTCTTAATTCTATATGTTCATCCCTATTGACACTAGTTTTCTTATATGTTTGCAATTTTCTGATGATTCCAAGTAGTGAACATGATCTTGTAGATTATTTAATTAATTTACATGTTTTTTCTAACCTAGTTTTCATGTTTGAAAATAAATATATATGTAGGATCATCCTTGAGTTTGGAGTGAGCATCATCAATGGTTTATAGGATAGGGTTTTATCAATTATAATATTGTGTCCTCTTGAGTATGACTCTAGGTCAATGTTAATATATTATTTTCAATTATTGAGTTTATGAATGGTCCATATTTATCATTTATAATCTTGTAGGTTTATGGAGATGAAACTCTAATACACCAAGTAAGACTAGTCAAGTCTCTAATGTACATAGTCAGTTAAGTCATCTGTAGGTGTGTATAAAAGGAATATAATACTATTGAAAACTCAAGGAATAGGTTATTTGAATTTAAAATAATTGAATGGAGATTCTCATCTCTATTCAAGGCTCATATTTTTAATCTTGTAGTCAAATCAGACCTTGTAATCAATGAAAGTGATAAAGTTTCAAATAGGACTGACTTACCTTAACATCTCCGAATGAGTTTTTTGCTCATACTATGAATCACCTTTTGGTAAGTGTTTCTATGGTTTGTGCAATTACAATCAGTTAATTATTTTAGTTTTAATGGATATGTCATATCTCAAAATTAAGGGATGATTACTAGGTCAAGAAAGGATAATTGTTGAATGATTTCAATTCAATCAACTTTTCACTGAAGACACTCAATGAAAGTTATAGTTCTTTCAAGAAAAATGAACCTTAAACTTATAAAATCCTATTGTATTGACTGAATATAGATTGGATTATGAAACAAAAGAATAAGTGAGTTCATCCAACTATGTAATGGTCATTAGTGACTTAAGGAGAGATCAAAGGGTGTAAGCATAGTGCTCAAATAATAAAGTGTTCACCTACAAGAATTTTTGACTCTCCAAATGAGTACTTATAGGTGACACAATCAACATACTAGCAAAGAAAGTGAAAGGTTAATATTGGTTTATATTATAGGTTTATGAAGTATAATTATCAATTTAAAATATAAATTTTCACCCTTCCATGTGTTCCTCATATATAATATAAGGTGAGTACCTACAAGAAATTTATGAAATCTGAGTTACAACCTATAGTCTAACACAATAAATAGGCTAGATGAAACTAATGTAGGGGTCAAGTTTAGAAAATAAAACATGGATAAATACACTAAACACATTATCACACATATATAACACGTTTTTATGAGATCATAAAACATAAGGAATAGGGCAAAGACTAGTTTTCAAATGTTACACTCAGTTAGTCCAAAACCTTGCACAATCAAATCATGGAAGCTAGTTTTAGGAAGAAAGGATGTTGAAGGATATATGGATGAGATAAAACATTGAAATTTGGTGGAAAATGTCCTAATAGCCTAATAAATCTATGCATAGTCTCACTTTATCTAGGTGAATAGGGGAGATGCCCTATGTTTTATCTTAGATAATGGTCACTTCATGAGCAAGGTAACTAGTAGATTTGGTATGTAAGGAGTGAAATGGATAAAGGAGGGGTGATTAATGATTTTTTATTTTTTGTGAGATTTTATTATAATTTAAAAAAGTTTTTAATGACTCTAAAGTCATTGGAAACCCTCAAAAGGGTCAAAAACATAGCTGGACACAACTAGGCCTTTAGACTTAAAATTGGATATAGACACTTGGAGGCATAACCCTATTTATATAACCATGAAATCCTTATAAATAACATTGAGGAAATTAATAATATATTTTATGGTTTATTTTATATATTTTTTTGTAGATAACATCACAAAATTTGTCATTTTGGCCTTAACTCCTATCAGGTCTACCCAAAATGCACTATAAGATATTGAGGGTCATGTTCTTTTAGTCGCACCTATATGTATGAGATATATGAGGTATCAAGGAGTTATAGATAGTTAAATGGGGTATATAAATTTATCTTAGTGTAATTTTATATGGGTTGGACATTAGGGTTTTATGAATAATCATTAATAGTCCAAGAGACCAAAAACTCTCCTAAAACCCTTGCTTGGATTTGATGGAGAAGAACGAAATGGAGATGCATAAAAGAGGGATAAAATTTCCATGAAATTTATTGATACATTTATATAACTCCATAAATATCCTTGGCATCCACTTTTACCACATTGTCACTTGTATAGACAGGGCTAATACTAAGTTTATTGTAGGATTTGAGTTGTTTTATAGGTGCAAAGGAAGATGGAAAAGTGAGAATCATTGTGGGAGGTATTTAGAGATTTATCATAAATTATAAAACTCATTTATCACCTTTTTTAACATGAAAATACCTTTGATATTTCATTCATCATAGGCAGTCTAAATAGATAGGGAGAAGTCAAAATGAGTATCAAGGATTAGAAGTGAGAAGTGTTCTATGAGTTTCGCTAGGATATTTTGATATACTAAAGGTAAAAGGAGATCTATTTTATTTGTCTAAAACCTCTTCAATGTATTTATTTGAGCAACTTTAAGTCACTTTGATGACAATTATGAGGATAGACCTAGGGGCCTAGTGATGAACGACTGTAGGCCATGAATGACAAGTGACAAGAATGAATACATAAATTAGGGAGGCATAGATGACCTAAAATGACCTATTTTCCACCCTCTCATGTCAGATCATATGTGTCAAGGCCTCCTATGTCATTTTTTGACAATTAAGTGAACCCTTCACCATCATGAAGGTAATTTCAAAGCAAGATAATAAATGGTCTATGCCAACTTAAGGAGGGTGATCTATTTCATATTGACACATTTTCAATATAGCCTCTTGACTTATTTTCAACTTCATTCCATGGGAATTTTAATTGGTTTCTACATTTTGACACTTAGTCTTGTGACACTTCATCTTCACTTCTTCTCCCTCTTCTCCTATGTCTATATATTCAAGACTTTTTGTATTTGTAATGGATCTAAAATTAGTTTAGAAAATCCCTAATGGTTTTGACACCTCATTTTCCTTTGAATAAATTTTTTATGAAGTTTATTCATTCTCAACAATGTCTTACTTAAATGTGTTAAGTAATTTGTGTGGTTGACAAGTGATGAATATGCTCTCATTACTTCGATGTCTACTTTTGCATGCCTCTATGAATGAGATCTCTTCTAACATGTTTCATAAAGTGTATTATTTGTTAAGTTTATCTTGAAGTGTGAGAGGGACTAGTAATTTCTTGGATCAAACCTTATTTTCACCCACCTCTAGATAGGCCTATCAATCTACCTCTATGATATATACTTATGATATAAGGACATAGAATTGAATTCAGTTTGAGTACTCTTATTTCTTAAGTTCAGATGTAAGTGTGTTGTGTGGATTTATATTAGTGTATCACCTTATTATCATAGGTTTATTTTATGCCTCCTTCCCTTTTTACCCCCAATAGTGATTATCCTAGTTTAGTGTGATCCTAGAAGATAAATCAGGGGAGATATCCCTTTCAAACCTAGATATCTATTTATTATAGCTTGTCTATGAAGGGAGATAGTTCCATGTTGTCCTAAAATTGAAAAGGTATACTTGAATTCTCTAGGGTGAAATTTTAGGATACAATAGTTTTGGCATACCTGATGGGACATGAAGTCCATGAATATTATTCAAGGTAAATGTTAGTTTTGACAATAAGGAGTTGTAATAGTCCACTTCTTACAGTATATGACAACTCCAAAGTTTTAATCTTAGTTTTATACTAGTGAAATCTTTCATTCCTAAGTTAAACACAAGGTCTCTCACCAAATGTGTAAATTTTGAATTTAAAGAACTTCCTCCTTATTCATACAAAGCAAGAAGATTTGAAAACACCCATACTTATCTAAAGAGGTCATATCTTGCTCATAAGACCATAAGAAAATTATTGATTCATCCATTCTTGTAAAGTCCTAAGGCCACTATGGCAAGGAACCATCATTTTATTTAATTCAATGGATATATCCCTCTATGACTTGCTCAATATGATGATATCCCAATATCTACCCTTAAAAGTATTACATCATACATTGGTGAGTCTTCCATCACACCTATTGAGAATATAAGAAACATTTCTATCTTTTTTAATATTCATCACATCATATAGGAGAAAATTGAAATAAATTTATTAGATAACTCCTTCAAAGGTAAATCTCTTGAATGGTATGGAACATTGGTATTTAAATTAATCACAACTTGGGATGAGTTGGGAGATGCATTGAGAATAAGATTTTAGGACAAGAGTGACAAATTATCACTAATGAATCAACTAACCACCATTAGGACAATACCTTAAGAAGTTATTCAAGACTTAAACATAATATTTAAGAAGACATTGGATATAATCCCAATCTTGGTAAAGCCAACAAATCACCATGCTTTCTTTTACTACCCTAAAAAATTTTATAGTGACATTTCAATGATGATACAATCTATGGGAGGTGACACTCTACCTAATGATTATGAGGTGGCTATTAAGGTAGATAATTATTTAATTTAGGCTATAAATATTTCCCCAAGACCTCCCATGACACTTTTTCCTAAATTTAAAAACTTCTACACCTACTGTTGATCCTATTCATGCACCTAAAAATAAGTCTGATGCCCCTAATGTAAGCCTAATGAGGTAGAAAGGATGAGAGATATGGAGTAAAAAATCTTAGTTTTAGAGTAGATCATTACACAACATCAAGTTAAGCCCTTCTAAAGTCACTATCATCCTAATCAGTCATACCCCAACTATCAAGTTAGTAGATCTCGTTTTCAAGGTCATACTCAAGGTCAAAGACAACTCATCCAATATAAGCCATATGGTGGCTATAATACTAATGCTCTATCTACCTTAAGGTCACTATTGCATACTCAAAAAAAAAACTTTCCCAATAGTATAATAGTCAACCTTCATTGAATTTATCTTATGATTTATCTTCCTATGTCAATGAAACCTTTAATCAAGCCTTCATGGAAAATTTTAGGAACTATACTAGCTATGACTCAAGATGGAGTACCAAATGGAGTAATGAATGATGGAAAGAATACTTAAATGGGCTATGTATTGGGAAATTGGAGAAAAAGATGACTCATGTGAAGTCAATCATCAAGGGTAGTTATGTATGGATACAAGTTATATAGATATAAAAATAAAGAGTAAGAAGAAGGTAGTTAAATAAGTTTAAGGGGTTGCTAATGGTGATCCAATGAATGTTCAAACAAGTACAAGACTAGGTATGTATAATTTCATTCCAAATACACAAGTAATACAAGGAGATCATAATGATAGGAATTATTTCATACCTCAAAATTATTAAGGTGTAGGCATCATGGCTGCTTCTAGTGGGAAATCAAGAGTTAGTGGTACTTTTATAACATTGTGGAGTAAATGAAGAGGTCTCATGTGAATGTGTTAGTGTGGGATACATTAGAAATACCTAGACAAGTAAAATACTTAAAGAGGATATATCCAAGATTAGTTTGAGAACCAAATAGCCTATCTAAAGAGAGGTATCCTTAAAAAACACCATGAATCTAAGTGAAGGATAGTTAAGAAATTTTGTAAAGGTAGACAAACCTCCTCCATTATATCTATCTATCATTATTGGAGATTCCTTGGTACATAATTATCTCTTTGATAATGGAGATAGAACTTGTGTTAGCCCAAGAAATTATCTCATAAATTTAACTTGAAGTATGAACCCCATTCTAAAGGAGTACTAAAATTGGATGGGTTAGCTACCAAACCCATTGGTATAATCATAGGTTTGCAAAAAATTATCCATGATTGTCTTACCTTCACCATTTCTCAATATGTTGTAGTGGTTGATGTTCCTCCCCATTTTTCACTTTTTTTGTTTAGATAGTTTATTATTAAAATTGGAGGTTATCTAACTTTAGACTAGTCCTACATGGGTTTTAAGACTAGATATGGTGAAAAAATGACAATCAAGTATGAACCTCTTTCTAATTTTATTATTGAACATTATGTGCCTTACACTTATAACATGAATTGTAATGTGATTGAATAATATGATCACCCTAGTGATCAAGAGCCTCTAAATATCCTTGATGTCATATCTAATTTGTATCTTGATGAGTGGGGAACTCAGCAAGGTAGTTTTGAATAAAAAATACTTGGTACTTATATTATTCATGAAGATTATGATGGAGTCCTCTAGGAAAATCATGATAACATCTTGGAACAAGTTGCATTAGGAAACTACATTATATGCATGAGTGATGGTGTGAGTATCCTAACTTTTTCAAACATGATAGTCCTAATGAACAACCCATTATGCCTACAAAATAAGAAAATATTATTGAACTTAAACCCTATGAAGAGGTAGATGACATGTGGAATATATTCAATTCCATTATTCAATAATTTAAGGGTATTAGTAGACCTTTAGTCCTTCAAAGTAAGTGTAGACCTAATGTTAAGGTCAATCATGTTCTGAAGGAGCATAGAGAAGAGTTTGAGATATTTATCAAGCAAGAATAAGCCCTGGTAGAACATGATGTGGTTGATGAGCATAAGTAAAAGTTAGGGGTCTTATTTGAATAAGAAACACCCTTGGTATAATATGAAGTGTTTAATGATCACAAGGAGGGTGGTTTTAATGACTTACAATAAGAAACATATCATGTTTCAAAAAAACTTGAAGTTGAGGATATTATGGTGATCTTCCATAATTTGATTCAAGACTATCAAGTGAGAATGAAAAAGGTCAAGCCATATTAAAAGACAAACAAATCCCTTAGTGAGCTAAATGGAATGTTCCTAAGTACTCCAAATGATAAAGATTTAGTCAATAAAAGACCTAACCATGGTAAGTTTCTTGATTATTTCCACAAACAAGTGTTCATTAACAAGCATGCCTCATATGATAAACTTTTTTCTTGGATCAACAATGATTAAATAACATTGTCTTTGACCCTAGTTGAAGAAATGAATAAGGTTATTTATCTCAAGTGTCTTGAGGTATTTTACATACTAGGATAGGTGTGTTTACTTTCAGTTAGTTCAAGTTTTTCCTAAGTGTTTATGAGAACAAAAGTGTTAGTTTAATTTTTTGTCTTGTTGCTTGTTTATTTATTGTGTTTGGTGTCCTTTTAAAGGCTTATCAGTATCAAGATTAGTGTATAGGTGACTCTATTTCCAAAGGATAGGAGAAGGCAATTGGTCCTTGGCATAACAAGCTTGTTACCCCTAGGAATCACCACAATGTTGACTAATTTGATTGTTGGTCAAATAAGTCAACTCCTTATATAATAAAATTTCCATTACGGTCTTACATGGTCATTTTTAGGGTCATATTGTATGTTTCACCTTTTTCATATGTGTCACATCTTAATATTTCCCTTATGTCACCTTTTTGACCACTTTTTGAGTCATTTTGTGAAATGTATGATTTTATACCAAAGGACAAGTGTGTAAAGTGAATATACAATATACAAGGTGTTATTTAAGTGTCATATGTTAGTTTTATACTAAATAAATGTAGGTTTAATGTGAATTCAAGAAGATACTAGTAGTTTTAGGTATTTAAAGGCATTTATATAGCTTAAAAGGTACACTTAGCACATAGGAAGGTTCAATATTGTCCTTTTAGATCCACATAGTCCGTTCACATGATTAATAAGTTATGAAAAATTAAAATTTTTCAAAAATTAATCTATCTCATTCATCGCTCTCCTAGACAAGGTTAAATAAGTCAATTGGTTTGCTCTCATTATAGATAGAATAGGAGGAGTTGAGATGAATGCATTTGCTAATTTATATTAGCCTTCATTCACTTATTTTTCATGGCAAGATTTTATGGTTTTGTTTAGTATTATCTATGAACAATCAATAAGATTGTTAGTGTCTCAATTTTGCCTACTCATCCCCATGGCCTCTAGTTTTATTATCTATTTGTAATTATCTAATGCTTCCAATTAGTGAACATGATTTTACAAAGAATTTAATTCCTTTCTATGTTTTTTATAACCTATTTTTAATTTTTGATCATAAATATATAGGAAGGAACATCCTTGAGTTTGGAGTGAGCATCATCAATGGTCTGTAGGATAGGGTTTTGCTAATTACAATATTGTGTCCTCTTGAGTATGATTTTATATTAATGTTAATATGTTATTTTCACTTCTTGAGGTCATAAATGGTCCATATTTCCCATTGATAATCTTTTATGTTGATGGAGGTGAAACTCTAAGACACCAAGTAAAGACCAGTCAAGTCTCTGATGTACATAGTCACTTACAGTCATTTGTATGTGTGTACAAAAGGACTATAATGCTACTTAAAACTCAAGGAATAGGTTGTGTGCATTATAAAGACTTGAATTGATATTTTAAATTATATTAATGGTTCATATTGTTAATATTATAGTCAACTCAAACCTCATAGTCAACCAAAGTGAGAAAGTTACAAATTGGACTGACTTAACTTAACATCTTTGAATGAGTTTTTTGCTCATATAATGAATAACCTTTTGGTAAGTGTTCATGTGGTTTGTGTAAGTATAATCACTTCATTCTTGAATCTTTAATGGATATGTAACCTCTCAAATTGAAAATAATATTTATAGGTCAAGAGAGGATAATGGTTGGATGGTTTCAATTCAATCAAATTTTCATTGAAGACACTCAATGAAAACTACAATGCTTTCAAGGTAAATGAACCTTAAACATTAAAAATCATAGTTTATTTTGAGTTATTTTCCTATTGGTGTGTTGATATGTTGGTGTTGTCATTAATATGTCCTAGAGGTGCTTTTGTGAATTTTCATGGTAAGTGATCATGATGACTTAAGCATAATGTAGTAAGTTCTTGAGTTCTGCATCAGGTGTTGGCAAAATGTTGAGATGTGAAAAGCTTATGAGAAGTGATTGATTAGTAATGATATGATAAATAATACAAAATAGAGTCTTGAAGTTATTATTGTGATAATCTCATTGATTGACTAAGTTCATAAAAACCAAGTCTTTGTGGACAAGGTGTTCACAAAGCCTTGTCTTATCTTGGTGAAGGTATGTATAGTGAATCTTGGTGAAGTGAGTGAACTAAGGCTTATGATAATATATGTAGTAGTATTTGAGGATAGTATGAGGTTTTTTTTCATGATATTGAGTTTTAGATTGCATCTGCAGTGGCAAAAAGGTCTCAAAGAGGTATGGTACCTAGTAGGTATGTTTGATAGACTAGTTCTTAAACATGTATATGGCTTGAAGAGGTATGATGATAATAATATGGATATTTATGGAATTTAAGTGGTGAAATTAAGTTTTAGATCATGTGAGAAAGGTTTTGAGTTTGTCACATGACTCTCAGAGTGAGTTAAAGGGGTATGTTCTTCATTGGTGGTCTTCTCATGGACCTAGTCTTAAGACCCTATGTAGCATGATGGCACATGATGATCAAGTTTGGAGGTTTGTGAGATAATGTGAGGATGTTTTGAGGTATGAAATGTTATTAAAAGTTTTTTTATGTAGTTTTAGGTCTTGATTTGAAGGAGAAAGAATGAAAGGTGGGTATTTAGGTCTTTTAAGTGCTAAAATGAAGAGTTGCAAACCCGAGAAGATAATTTTAATGCTTGTTGGCACGTGTGACTCATACATGGGAAATTGAGATCTTAGGGAGATATTAAAAATGGTCCAAATAATTTTTTCCAAGAATTAAGAGTTAGTTTTAGGGGTAGAGTTTTATGAACAAATGTTAAGAATGGAAGCTAGTCTAAAACCCTCCTTATATCCTTATAGTAACCCGATGGTAAATATTTTGTTTTTAAGTGACCAAAATGGATTTTTAAGGATATTTTTTATGATTTTATCATGTATATTAATCTTATAAGTACTTATATGTGTCATTTAGTGTTTAGATGAGTGAGTGGAAGCTACAGGAAAACCCTTATTTCTCATAAATCTGGTATAGTAGGTAGGGTTGACCAAGTCAAAGAATAAAAATATATGGAGGTTGAATATTGAGAATTATGTATCATTACCATGATTATTTATGAGTAGGTTAAAAATTTAAAATATTATAAACTATTCAAAAGTTGGCCTACCGCTAAAAGGCTTAATGGTGAAGACTATGAGAAAAACCAAGTAGGAGTGAGAATGAGTTTAGGTATATGTTGAATTGGATTAGGAATGGACCCAATTATTTGATATTTTATTTAAATAACTATAACACATTTAAATATTGGTCATATTTATTGGAGGTCATTGAAAATGTTACAAATGTTGTTCACAAGATGACATGTCTAGTAAAAATGTGATAGTGAAGGTATAAGGTTAAGAGATTAGTTTATATATTTCATATTTACCATTTGACCTCTACATATTTGTGTTTGTAAATGTTTTAAATATTTATAAGTATCATAATAATTCATAAGGAAATATTTATTGTGTATACATAGGTGTTGGAATGCATGTTCACCATGATTGGTTCACAAGGCAAAATGTCAGTTCTAAGTAAGTGAGATTGATGAGTTGGAGGATCTCTACACCTAGACAATTCACATAATGAATATGATGTTGTTTTTTATGAAATAACATAACTATAAATTATTTATCTAATGTTGAGAGTAATTTTAATAGGTTGTAATATGGAAGACAAAATGGCTTATTTAGCTAAGCAAGAACTATAAAAGAGAAGGTTGGCTTAGAGACCAATGATTGACACTAAAAATAATGATATATATATTTGAGGATGTTATATAGGTAATTTATGAACTATTAATTTTAATTATAATTCATTTAAGTGTCCTTACAAGAGCTAAATATAACATTCTTCAAAACTATGTTTTGGAGCGCTCAGGCAGTTTTTTGTGTATGAGTGAGATTGATGTTCCTATGTCATTTTGACAAGTTTAGAAGTGTAAAAATCATGTGGATATTTATTATAGGTTATATGGGATATTATACACTATTTTTTATTTTTTTAAAGTGTATTTACACATGTTTATGGTTGAAATTTCTTTACTGTGTTTTGGAGCTTTTTGGAAGATCAGAGTGAGCTTTTTGAAGTAATGTTTTTGAGTGTTTGGAGTTTGATAGAAGATGTATAATGGATTTTATGATGACCCTAAGGTCATAAATTTTACATAAATATGTTTATTTTTCCTTGAAAGTGTTTATAGAGGGTTTTTGATATGTATCTTTGTAGATAGTGTTTTTGGGGTAACCAAGCCTAATATGTCTTTAACACGTAATGGAGCTCTCATGAGGAAATCAAAGGATGTGTGAATTATTGAGAATGGAAGAGATTATTTGAGGTTTAAAATGATTTTTTTAAAAGTTTATATTTATTTTTTAAGGGACATATAGTCCATAGTGTTTCATGTTGTAATGTGTTGCTTAATATAGACCTAATGTATTAGGTCTCTAAGTAGGCCTAGAAGATGATTAAGGTCTAAATGAGTTTGTGTGACCTAATGATGATCCTATTATTTTTTTAAATTTGTGTATTTATCTATTTTAACAGTGATCTAAGTATGGATATATGTTTATCTAACCAAGAAGGGTGCAAGTAAGAGTCTTGTATTTATACAAGGTCTAATAGGCCTATTTGGGCTAATTAAGGGATGTGAGAGAAAGAGAAGAAAAGAGATCTTTAAAAATTATGTATAGGTCATGTAGATTATAAAATGGTAGTATAGGATCATTCATGGATATATAATATGAATTATAAGTGTTAATAACAAGGTTAGTTGATCTAATAAGCCTAGTAAGAGGTATGTTTGAGCGAAGAAGCCTAGAGGCTATTTTGAGAGGGATAAAAGGTTGAGGAGAGATAAATGATTTTATTTTAAATTGAGATACAATAAAATATTAATTAAATATGTGTTCATAATTTATCATATAGGATAGAGAATATATATATCTAAAGAAAAGGTCATTATTTGTTGATTGAGCAATAAGGTGTTATGAAGGTGATCAAGTTTGTTATGGCTGAGTTGGTACTTAGTCAAGAGGGAGTTGGAGATTCCTTATAGGTTATAAATTTTAGAAGTGTCCTTAAATTTGATAATTTTTTTTGAGTCACTTAGGGGGTTGGTGCCTCCTTGCAAGTTGGAGCTTGCTAAAGGACTAGTTGAGTTGGTGTTTGACTAGTGAAGGGTTGGTGTTCCTTGTAGGGTTGGTGCCTCAATAAATGTTTATTTATTGATTATAGGATTATAGTAAAAGTGGTGTGTCATTGGGTTTTATCCCAAATGAATTTTTCCCACATATCTCTTGTGTTGTTTTATTTTATTACTTCATGCATTATTATATCTCTAGAATAGTTTGAATGTTAGATGAATGATAAGTGGAATTGAAAGTAAAAGTTTGTACAATGATTCACACCCCATATCAACTATTGTGATTACAATAATTTGTATCATAATATGTCCTTTGGAGAGGTCTAATATCCTAAAACTGATCCTAAGAATCACAAGCTTGAAGTATGTGGCAGTGCATGTTCAAACTGCATACACAAAAGAGTCAAACACAACATAGATAATTTAAAACACAAAATAATACTACTCACTATATTATTCCTTCTACTATATAATTACATATGGGAGATAAATATTATATAGGACTATCATTCGTATATTTTGGGAGAGTAAATATCCTTTGAAATCTCTCCTAAACCAACTCCTAACAACATAAACCTATTTACGTGAGTTTGATTTAACAACCAAATCTCGCATATACAATAATGTACTAAAAAAATCATAATACAATTTTTTATTAAAATCATATTAATAATGTTTCACACATCATACCTAAACATTCACCCCCTTATGAACATTATTAATCTTATCTATACCCCCTTAATGTGAACATGGGGAGAATATACATCTTCAAAAACTAGCCCGCATAGAATCATATGTGAATGGATACTTTTAAGTCTACATACTAATATTTGAATATATTTTTTTTAGATATTTCTACACATGACCACTACTATGTAAATGTATGCATCCTGCATTTACTCCATGTGACTTCAATGAACACGTCACTAGCTGATCATATCCATAAATAAGGTAGTCAAAGGATCTCTACAGTCAGAGGATTTATGTAGTTAGCTACCCTCCTATACAAATGTTGCCCACATTATATTATATCTAAACTCTCATTTTTATCCAAATATCAGAGGTGTTCCAAACAAGAAGGGGATTAAAAAACATACACAACTTAGAAAATGAAAATATCATGAGGAATAACTCCTCATTATCATGTTTTATAGCCTTTGTTAATGTTTGTTTACATTCAAACAAAATTATCATAGATGGTCTCCACTACCACTAAATAACTATCCTTACCATTAACTAATTTGGCATAGAGTACACCACATTGAAGGAATAAAAAACCACACCACACATGTGAACATGAATGTCCTTTTGTTCTTACTCAAACACACACAAGTCACCAAATCATTGGTGGAACCCCATCATTGATGAATAATAAGCGGTCACTAAAATACCTCTAACCTTATGTGCCTCCATCCTCCAATATGTAGCTACTCACTTAGCACATGTGTCGATGAAGCTCAGGTGCATAATTTTGAAGAGAATAGTATCCCTCCCATAAGATTTGACTTAGGACATTGGGGTCGCTCAAACATACATATCTAAGGAAAATTTTTAACACTGACGACTCATTAAAAAGAATTTTTAAAAATGGAAACATACTTTAAAACCAATTCAAAGATTACACTGACACAAAAAATACAAACTATAATATTGACTATAAATACAAATACTTTTATAATTTTGACTTTAATTCTAAACCAATATTCTAAAAATAAATTTATGACATATATAACACTATGACTAAAGAACATATAAAATAACACTAGGATTCTAATAAACAACACTAATAACATGGAACCTGTTTATGAAAAATCCAAACTTTAACAAGAAAACAACTTTGAATTATAAAAATAACTAAAATAAAAAATTGAATTCTTTAATAAATGAAAGATTTTGAGCATATAGTCACAAAATTTCATTATACAAACTAAGTATTAAATGTAACTAAAACCTAAACTATATGATTCTTTGGTGACAAATGACATTGACTCAAATATGTACTATTTTTTAAAAAATTGATAACATTTTTTTAATTGATGATATAAAATGATTTAAATGACACTAAAAACCTTAGATACACTATATAAAGACCTAACTTATTATACTGATAGATGAGATAGAAGGTGAATAGTGGTGCTAGGTTGTTAAGTGGATGCCACAACCAATAAAGAATCCCACACTTAAGGATGCATGATCCATTACATAAACTAAATGCCATTGTATTTCAAGATTAGGTTAGAATATTTGAAATAATTTGATAAAAAAATATGGGGTCAATGTGCATAGATCAAATGATCAAAGAAGAACTAAAATACTACCAAAAGACCATAGAATTTTCCACTAGATCAATAGCAAACTATTATTATCTAGATCTTCTTATTTAGAATTTGGATCTAAAATATGAAAATATATTGGTGAAAAAAAGGCACTAACAATGAACTAGTTTAAACATAGATCACACCTCTATATTCCAACTATACCTTCTTTGGAACGTCATGCCTAATAGATAGCAGATGACAAATTTCATTTGAAAACTCCAAATCTAAATATGATGTTTTCACACAAAGAAAGGCCCAACATGTTTCATCATCTTAACCAACAACAACCATGTTGATAGAGATCCATAGAGGTAAAATGAAATGGTATAAATTCAATGTTATATTAGGTGCTTATTAGTAAATTATAAATCAAGGATCATGCAAAATGCAATAGCCTTGAGAAATGATGAAGATGTTATTACAATATGAACTTGCACACATACAGCTAGGTAAATGTAGAATCAACTCTAAAATTTTACAAAGGTGAATGGAATGAGAATGGACCATTAGGTGGGGCAATAACAAACATTATGATTTCCCCTTAAATATCGCTAATCCATCACAAGCTCCACCCACTATGATAATAGATGATAGTGTAGCTTCAAATCTACATACAAAAAAGATCCAACCACAACATAGATAGTTTAAAGCAAAAAATAATACTACACTATATTATTCCGTATGCTATATAATTACATATGAGAGATTCAAATTATATAGGAATAACATTCCTATATTTGGAGAGAGTAAATATCCTCTGAAATGTCTCCTAGACCAACTCCCACCAACACAAACCTATTTATGTGAGTTTGGTTTAACAACTAAATCTCACATAAACAATAATGTACTAAATAACTCATAATATGAGTTGTTATTACAAGCATATTAATAATGTTTTACACACCATACCTCAACATTATGATGATTACAATGTTTATCTTGTTTGTAATGATGGTCTATCAAAGAAAGATAATGTTGATAGAGTTGACTAAGGAGAAGGATGAAAAGATGAAGCTTGATCAAAACTTAAACCAAAGTGAGTTATGTGTTGTTTTAGGACATTCATCAAAGTTAAAATAATGTCAAAAGTGTCATCTGCCAGCTCAGAAGCAACCACCATTGAAAGGGTTATTTGGAAATGATCACTTTATAAAACTTAGGGTCACACAAGACCCAACAAAAGAATAGAATGATGTCCAAGAGGAAATTAAAGCTCTTTAAAATGAAGATGTACCTATTGAAAATTATGAATTTGGAATATTCAATATTATTAATTAATTTTAAGATGTCTATGAAGAACATGTTTAATTTAACATATTATTGGTGGGTTATATTTGTAATGTTTAGACTTTGAGATTTCACATTAAAGATAAATATCTATATATTTTTGTTTTATGATGAATACGAATAATATGTTCTTTATCATATTATATATTTTAGCTTTCATTTTTATGTGAATAATTACTTTAGGGAAAATAATATTAAATATTGTCATTTTTATACATGAAATCTATAAAAATATGTAAATAAATATTATTATTTTTATATTATTTTACCCTAGTTTTGACCATAAAAATACTTTATTTGACATGGAATTTTAAACAAAAATCTCCTAAAATTAATACTTTTTTAAAATTATAACTAGTTTTTAAATATATATTTTAATACATGTTTAAAAGTAGAGTTATTTAGCTACAACTATCAACTATACATTGAATTAAATATTTAAACAAGTGTAAAAATCAATATTTTAAATTATATTTAAAATGTATGTCTTCCTAAATTATTTAGGAATATATAATTATAAAAAGACATAACTTCAAAAAATAAATTATAATTTTTTTAATAATGTTAAAAATGTTAAATTTTAGGTTTACAAAAATATTGATTTAAAAAAAACTAGAAGAAACACCATTAAAAAATTTTACATATAAAAAAATAAAACATAAATAAATAAATTATTGATAATTTATAACTAACAAGGTTCAAAATGTCAAAAAAACTCCCTAAAAAAAAAGGTGTTATTAGTATCATTGCTTTTTGAAATGGGGGTTAAAACAACCACTAAATGTAACCTCTAAAATAATAACTCTAGATAGCTTGGTAACTATGTTATTTTAGATTCAAAGTGTTTATTTAGTACCATCTTCACCCAACATATAAATTAAAAAGTGTAAGTATGAACAACATCCATGCCCCCATGATCCATCTATACCTTAATGTGATATATAATTCCATTATTTGAATGTCAATTTATTCAATTTGATAAATATGAAAACCTGCTCAATATGATCCCTATAACCTGATAAATATATTTAATCTATTCATGTAATATATATCATCATGTTATAGAATCTACTACCTATTTTTCTTAATCCTATAAAATTCCTCACATATATGTCACCCAATCACAATCTAAATCATGTAATCTAAACCATATTACAAACCCTAAATATCTATGACAAACTCTTTAGTATGCCCCCTTTCGAGGTGAGGGATGAAGTCTATAAATATCTCATCTCAAAATGAAAGTGTTTTAGTGAATTTTAGCTTATTATTTTGAAAAGGGAAAAGAAGAAACTAAGTATGAGTATTGAAAGAGTTTACCAATATCTCTGAATAGTTTTCATGAAATCAAGTTGAATCTTATGCGGTAGGGTGATATCTCCAAAAAACACATGATATTTGTAATAATCTATTAAATCTAAAATGATACAATTGAATTCTTCATTAATCTTCCAAAGAGGAAAAGTGGGGTACATATAGAGAAAAATAGGGAAACATAAGGAAGCCTCTAATTTTCTTAATTAAATAATTATAATAAAATATAATTATCTTATGGACCCTTTATAACTAACCTAAGGAAGCTTAGAATGGCCATACGATCATGTAGGTAAAACCTAGTGGGAAATATCACTAGACTAATACCCCCCTTAAGCGTAGCTTAGGTGAGATAAGAATTGGGTCCTAATATTGAAATCCTGATGAGGTACCCAAGTACATAGTGATGAACCTCCATAAGAGGAAGAAGAAGGTGGAGCAGCCCTAACCCTAATGAGAGCTTGTAGATGAACAAATTTACTCTCTATGAAAGGCTTGATCAAAATATATACAATATACTCTGATGTTAGATAGTATCGAAGACCAATGAATTTTTCATTGATAATCTCCCTGATGAAATGCATGTGGATCTCTATGTGCTTGGCCCTTTTATGGAGAACTAGATTCCTATAAATAGAGATAGTGTTTTGGTTGTCATAGTAAATGATTTTTAGCTTATGAAACTAGACAGCAAACTTTGTTGTAATCCCCTAAAGCTAGATTGCTTCAGTGGTGGTATTGATAGCCCATTTGTATTCTACTTTGTAGATGATAAAGAAATTGCATGCTACTTATTTATCGACCAACTTATTAGACCTAAAATAAGTGAGAAACTATAGCCTAAATTGGACTTTCAACTCTAAATATCTCCAACCCAATCTGAATCTATGTATCCAATAAAATTAACCTTTTTCCATACTCTATAGTGTATCCCATAGTTGTGTGAACCCTAAATGCAGTGAAGAATCCAATTTGTTACTTTCTAGTGCAACTCATGTGGTTCCTGGATAAATTGAGAGACTAAACCAATTTCATAGGATATGCCAGTTCTATTGTGTTTGAGATAGATAAGACTACCCAAAAGTTGTTGATATAGAGTTGCATCAACAAGTGGTGTAGGACAATCAACCTCAAGCTTCACACTAGACAAGAAGGGAGTAGGATCTAGATTATAATCAGTGATGCTAAACCTTAAAATAAAATCAAGAGAATATTTAGATTATGATAAAGTTATCCCAAAATCTAATTGAATGATTTGAATCCTAAGAAAGTAGTGTAACAATCCCATGTTTGTCATTGAAAATCTATCTAATAGTGTAATTTTCACTATTGAGATGGATGATCATGAGCTCCCTATAATCAATAAGTCATCCACATAGAGAACTAGGATAAATAGAGAATCATCCTACTACAAGATGTAGACATTTGGATTTGAGTGGCATATAATACACTTGATTGTGAGGAGAAAAGAGTCCATCTTAGGATACCATGCCCAAGGGGCCTATTTAATTCCATAGATAGTTTTCTTGAGTCTATAAACCAAGGAGGTATCTTCCATAAAGCCTTGTGGTTTCTCCATATATATCTCTTCCTTGAGGTTACCATGTATAAAATCACTCTTTATGTCTATTTGGTGAACATCCCACTGATGTGTGGCTATGATAGCTAGAGTGAATTTTATATATTTCATCTTGGCTATAGGAGCAAATGTCTTAGTGTAGTCTATGCCAGGCACCAGAGAAAACCCCTTTGTAACGAGATGAGTTTTGTACTTATTGAATAACCCATCTACACCATACTTGGTCTGATATACCCATTTGAAATGGACCAATTTTCATCCTTTCAAAAGAGGGACCAAGTCCCATGCTTTGTTCCTAATTAGGGAACTATACTTTTCTTACATAGTAGAATCCCATTTTAGAATGACAGATGCCTCATGAAAGGTTTTTAGATCTAAGATAATGGCTAAGTAGGCATGTGATGTCCCCTAAAACTATGATCATGCCATCCTTATATTTGATGGATTTCTAACCCATCCTCTAAGACTTTGAAGTGTCTATCTAGCCCAAATGGGAATAGAATTATATGAGATTGGAGAATCAAGAGGTGAGTCCTCATAATCTATAGTGTGAGTGTGGGATGGAGGAAGAGAATCCTCATCACTGTTCTCATTTCTTGAACTTGAAGAAGAGTCATCCTCATCATTAGGATAATCTTGAGGTGGATCTATGTCATTGTCAGAAGTGGAATCAATGTCTACTGAGACTTTTGAAGAGTCTAGAGTGTCAGGATTGTGTTCAGGTGAGACCTCATGAAACTTGACACTCATTTCAATGAAAAACTCATGATTTTTATGATGGAGAATCCTATATCCCTTAACACCTTCTACATACCCCATAAAGATGCAATATTGACTCTGAGGGTCCATTATCTTACCTTACTTCTTAGGAACATGGGTCATTACTAGTGATCCAAACACTAAAAAGTGATAAACTATGAGCTTGTGACCATCCCAAGCTTTAAAATAAGTGATTCCATTTAAGTATTTATATGGAACTCAATTCTAAATATAACATGCATAGTTGATTTCTTTGGCCCAATACTAAGGAGTAAGAGATTTTGATTGAAGCATGCAGTTTACCATTTCCTTCAAGGTATGATTCTTATATTTGATCACACGATTATGATGAGGATTGTATGGAACTATGTGTTACATCTGAATCCCCTTTGATGTGTAAAACTTCTCAAACCTATTTTTGACATACTCTTTTCCATTGTCGGTCCTTAAGATTTTAATGGAATATTTTGACTACTTCTCCACAAGTGCGTTGATGTCCTTAAAGTGGTCAAATACCTCAAAATTATTTTTGATAAAAAACACCTAGGTGTACCTTGAAAAGTCATCAATGAATGTGAGCATGTATCTTGTCTTATTGAATGAAGGTTTTTGAAAAAAGACATGCTAAGTCACCATGGACTATTTATATCTTTTGTTTGGCTCTCCTTGCTTTTCCCTTGTCATATTTATCTTTTGGATGCTTACCAATAATGCAGCCATTGCATAGGAAATCTAATAATTTGACTTTAGGAAACCCTAAAACCATGTCCTGATGACTAAGTTTCTCCAGGTAATGATGGTTTAAATGGCCAAACCATTCATGCCATAGTTTTCACACTCCATCTGCATGAGTAAGTAGTGCAGTTGAGTGGTAATCTAGGGAAAATTGTGAGAAGGTATATAGCCTAGAATGATCATTAGCCTTCCCATAAGCCACTACAATGTTATTGTGTAGATCCTTGATTACCATTGAATTAGGTGTGATCTCAACTCACTTCCCTACACCTATGTGAGTGATTTGATATACTGACAGAAGATTGGTGGATAGTGAAGGAACACACAAAACATCATTGAAAGTCCTATCACTTTTACCAATCCTTTACCACTAACTTCTATCAAAGTATCATCACTCATGAGAATTGAAAGCATATAACATGGATCTATTTTTGAAAATAAATCCTCTAAGGAGGCCATGTGATAGGAAGAACCTAAGTCAATAACCCAAGTCAAAGGCTAAAAATATACTACAACAAGTGCCTTGCCCTTGTTTTAACCCTTTTTGATATATTTACCCTTTATAAAGTCTTATTCTGATGTGTTCTAAGATGAATATTTAATAACATTGATGCTATTATTCTCAAAAATCTTAGTCAAGGTGTCAATCTTATTTTTCATGCACTGAGATTCATCATGCCCAGGTTTATTACAAATGTTGCATTTGAGTTTCTCCTTCTTAGGTTTCTCACTTGAGGAGGAATCATTTGATGATGCCTTAGGCTTGGCATCTGATTTATAATTTTTATTGTGCTCATGATCAGGTTTAGACTATTTTTTCTCCTATTTGCCACTGCTAGAAGGCGTCTTCTTGTCCTAATTGATAATCAAGGCATGTGATTTTGAAGACTTTATTGCACCCATTTGAATCAACTTATCTTGTTCCCAAGTTAGATTAATAATAAACTCATCAAATGATGGCATTTTCCTAGTGGATCCAAGTGCACATTTAGTAGAATGAAATGTAGAGATGAAAATTGAATAGTCATGACCTAGTTTTACATCCACAGATAGAATCAATTGGTCATATATTTTCTCAATGCCACATTATTTCAACTATAGTCTCAATGATTTAAACTTTGTAAAAAAGTCTTATAGGGTGTCATAGTCACCTAGGCTCAATGTGATGAGCTAATTCTCTAGATCATGATCCCTCATGATGTCCTATACTCCCTAAAGCTTGTCCAAGATTGTCCAGACTTCATTCAGAGTTTTTGCAGATTCAACATGAAATAAGAAGTTAGGAGAAATTGATAGGAATGTAAACCCATAAGCCTCATCATATCTATTATACCACTTAACCTTTCTTACATTTGTAGATGGATCAATTTCCTCACCCATAGTAATCTGATAGAGTCCTTTACTTCTCAAAGTGAGTTGTATTTTAGACTTCCATTCTAGATAGTTAAATCATGTGAGTGGTTTGATGTTTAGATCCATTAGTGCAGATTAGAATGAGACAAATTGTAGAATTGAAATGAAACAAATAAATATAAATCACATAGTATAGGTACCCCTTGAGATATCAAGAATACCCCCCTCAAGTTATAATGCACACATGCTCAGTCTTGGATGTCAGGCATAGCCAAGAATGCATCTATGAGCAATTAATGTGAGAAAGTATGAGAGGGACTTCATGCATAGTTGTTAATGAATCTAAGAGGAAAGGTACAAAGGTTTGAAAATAGTTTTAAGCTATTACATCATGTGAAAAATAGATGTTAAAAAAGTTTTGAAATAATGTCACCAATGTGTAGAGCTTGAGAAAATATTCACTTTAAAAAAGAATAGCACTCAAAAAAGAGCTACAAAATAAAATTTATAGCACTTATAGGTTCTTACTCCCACATATTCCTAGACCCTTTCCAAAACTGAAAAGTTTTTTTAACTTTAATCTATTTATTTATTACCTTTCACCTAAAATTTGATGCCTCCTTGAATATCACATGGGTTTTTGTAATTACTTGACTTTGGGTTCTTGTAAATGCATTACTTATAAAAGTTAATGAGTAAAATATCTTTAAAAACCTAAATGGGTCTCCTAGTGTAATTTGGGTTCTTCCAATTACTTAAATTATTACTTATAAAGCAAGTAATGAGTAATAATTAGTCAACCTCTACAAACTTGAATGGTCTTGCTTAGTGTAAATCAAGTTCTTCGAACAAGAAGTAATGAGTAATAAGTAGTTAACCTCCACAAACCTAAATGGGTCTTTCTCAGTGTAAATTAGGTTCTTTGAATATCATGACTTATTACTTATAAATTAAGTTGTTATGCTGAATAAACCTAATTACTTCAAGTAGTCACCCTTGAGAAACCTGATTACTTATAAGTAATTACATTGGAGAAGTTGAAGCACTCCAAAAGCTGATTTGGTTTGGAATCAAGTAATTTCCCTCCAAGAACTTAATTAATTCTAAGTAATTATGTTTTGAGAATTTGAAGGAGTTAAAGAACCTGATTTGGTCTATGAAGAATAAATTAGGATTTGCAAGTTGTATTACTTCATCCATACAGATGTTTGACCAGATAGAAGAAATGGATTTTCTAGAAAATTTATGAAGTATCTCAAAAAACTAAGAACAACCCATTTTAGATCTCAAAAAACCTATAAAATATATGTAAATGGATTTTTCATTAAAGGCCTTTTGATATGATTTTCAAGTTAGATTAAGAAAACACCTTCAAGGTCAAAAATGGTGGCCAAGATAGAAGAAAAAATAGTAAGGTGAATGCATGGAGGATTTTACTAGGGAGTCTAATACATGAGACTATTAGGATAGCTCAAATAGCATGAAAGGGTTTCCCAATATATTTGAATAGTTTTCATGAAATCAAGTTGAATCATGTATGAAAATGTGATATCTCTATAAATCCTCTATTTTTCCTAATTAAATAATTACAATAAAAGATAATTATCTTATAGACCTTTTATAACTAACCTAAGGAAGCTTAGAATGACCATATGATTGTGCAGGCAAAACCCAATGGGAAAACTAACTAAACTAATAGGCATGGTTTAAAAACCTATTTGATTATGTGTATGTTGAATCAAAAGATTATAGAGAACTCCTCTTTAGCTTGGGAGGATGACTTGCAAATAAGAAAGCATTCAAGGAAATTTATTTGTTAGATAAATAGTTGAGTGGATTGTCTAGTGATAGATAGATCTTAGAAGTACGAGCTTTCTTGAGGGATGTCAATCCACATGTTTTAAATAATTAAGTTTATAAAACATAATAGAAAGTAGTTGCAAAAATAATCAAAAGATACTGAAATTAAACACAAGAGATGCTTGCTAAAGAAATAGACTGGAAATAACTAAATTAGCAATAATCAAACTAATATTAGTGTTAGGTGGTTGGGGTGAGTGTCAAAAAATTAGAAAGGGGTTTGGGAATAGGCAAGGACACAAAAAAATAGATTTGATTAGGGGTAGGTAGGTGAAAATAGCTTACTAGAATTTGTTACCATAGTGACCATTAATGGTTGGGCTAACCATTGGTGGTTAAGGTGACCATTACTGATCAAGGTGACCATCAACAATTGGATAGACCATAAATGATTGATAAAACCATCAATGGTTACTATGTGTAGATCTAGGTTGGTGAATGGCTGATTGATAGGATAACAAAGTGGGATTATAAGAGGTGGGTTGGTGTTGGGTTGAATGTCAAAAGTAACTAAAGTAATTGAATACTAGAAATCAAGTACTTATCTTTTAGAAAGATAATCGAGTGGATTCTTTATGTAATTGACTCATTGGTGGAGTTTGACATGATTTAAATAGAGTAACGATACATGGCACTTTGGTAGAGTAGTGGTGGAAAATTAACCTACAACAAGATGTAGTAGTTGGTTCACTAGATTGCTAATGATGATTAACATATAAAAAGATAATTATAGATGCATAATTTCTTGATAACAATTACATATGGATTTCACCTTTCTACTCTTTTCTTCTTATAATAAAGGCAAGAGAGTTATAATAAGGTATTAATTGAGCTTCCTAATTTTAACACATCCATTCAATAGCTTGCACATGGATTAAGACAAGATATTTTTATAAAAGTAAGGTAGATGGATTACATGTTGGTGGTTAAGGAGGTTGACCTTGATCGTTGATGGTCAAGGTGACCATTGACGGTCATCTTGATCATCAGTGGTTGAGGGTGAAGGGTAAAATTAGTAAAAGGGTGGGTTAAGCCATTTGAATAAACTAACTACAACTTAGGCTTAGTTAGGGGTCAGAGGGTCAGATTGGTCCCAAGGGGGTCTCAAGGAATTATAGGGGAATTATGACATTAGGAATTATTGTGTGCATATTATTGGTGTCTACATTTTTCCCCTTTTGGTTATGCAACGTGAATCAAGAAGCTTCAAAAACAAAAATGGATTGCTAGTCAAAGGTCAAGTTGCCTTGAGTATGGGAGGAGGTGTTTGCCATCAAATTAGGAGTTGATGAGGGAGAATAGAATCATGTGTTGGTTTCATAAAGTGGGTGAAGGTGATGATGAAGGTGAACGTCATGAGGGTGGGTGATAGGTTGGGCACTAAAGCACAAATAAGTGCATAATGTGTGACAAAAAAATGTGATAGCCAAGATCATGTATAGACTAGGTTGAAAATTTGGTAAAAATAAAATTTGGCTCTAGGAATAATGGTGATGGGGTAACTAGACCATAATGTTAGGCATAGTTGATCAGGTTATTCCTATCAAGTCTTCTAGATGATGTATGTGTTTTGGTGGGTATCCAAGGGAGGAAGTGCTCCCAGTGAAAACACAAATGGGTCAAGTGTCATGAGTGTATGAGGTAAAAAGTGTTCCCAAAAAGACACAATTGGGTTAGGTAAGCGTAGGTTAGTACAAGTTCAAAAAGGATCAACATGATAATGTTATCACTATGGTCAAAGGACCAAATAAAAGATGTCACAAAACATGGGCTATTTAGGTTGAAAGGGACCAATGGCAAGGTGACAAGGTGGTTGAGGTTGGTAGAGAAGGTAGTTTCCATGGGTGGGTGAGTTGATTTTGAATCTAATTAAAGATGGCTTGCTCAAGGTAGGATGAAAAATGTGGGCCCACCTAATCATTGATAATCAACTTTTCATAGGGTAACCATTGATGATCACCCTAGCCATCAATGGTCAGGGTAAAAACCCTAAAAATATAGGTGGGTAAAAGTAAAAATAATTTTATTCAATTTTAATATTGAATTGAGAGCTATACTATCTATAAATTTAGGCAAATGATGAGCTAATGGTGACTGTTAAGGTGGGAGGTTGCTAGCTGAGGTGGAGAGTTAACCTAGTGGACCAGTAAGGATGCAGGGACCACATGGCCATGGATGAGGATGGGTGGGTCTTCATTTTACTCCTTGATATAGGTCACAAAATGAGGTAGGGGTGTCTTGAGTTTGATATATTATCTTGATTTTATGCATTTGCATTAGGTTGGGAGGTCATGGTAGGTTGAATGCTTGGGTTTGGTTTACTATTCCCTAGTTAGGGTTTTTGGGAAATTTGGGTAAATCAGTATCTAACAGTGGAATTTGATAGGGTAGGGTAGGGGAATATGGGTAGGTGTAGGTGTTAAGTAAGTTTTAAGGAGATATTAGGGGGTTTTTAAAGGTGCTAGGGTAGCTCATGGTTTTTGGGTGTTCTGTTAGTGAAATACCCATAGTGATTGTTGATAGTAAAACTAAATCTTCAATGGTTAAAATTCATTAAAAAATTATGTCTGACCATTGGTGGTTTCCATGACTATAGATTGTCGACTAGGAAAAATAAGTTTTTTTGATAAGTGTTTAAAAGTGAAGGTAAATTAAATGTTTACTTGTTAGGTATAGGCTGGTGTTTGTAGGTTTAGATGGAAAATTTGAGGAAATTAGGTAGATGGGTTAGAGGGGTTAGAGAAATAGGTCATTTGATTTAAAGATAAGGTATAATAAGGTATGAGATAATGGTTTAGGTGATTAAGCCATGTTATTAAATTAGTGCAGGCTGGGGAATAGATATAGATGTGTGATTGAGTGCCATATATCTTCACAGAGATCTAGTAGGGGATGAACCTAGCTGACTGGGCCCACATGGAGGAGGTTGGGTTGGGGTTGATGAGTCACTATCAACATGTGCCTTAGAATATATCTATGGTCATAACACTCATCAAGAGATGGAATCCTGCTATTAACACTTTTTTATTATTGATCGGCAAGATGATGATCTTTCCTAAGGATGTGCATAGGATCACATGGTTTTCACTATGGGGTGATCCAATCTATCATATAGAGTGGGAAGAGTGGGATGAGATCATGGATATTTTGTATGGATATGATAGTGATCTTGTTAGATGGCATGCTATGGGTTTAAGTATAGTTCCTTGTATCAGAGGGATCTAGGTGAGAGGAGACTCATGACCATGCTTATGATTATCTTTTCTTACTTTACTCTTCCTAACTCAAGCAACACGAGTTTTCTATATTTACTACTATGGGTGTTGGTGGAGATACTACTAGGGTGGATGATGTTTGGATGAGTTTTCTATATTTACTACTATCGAGCCAACTTGGTAGGTAGTGCCAGTGTAGTAACACCAAGTTAGAAGGAAAAATTTGTGCTTAGATAAATAGGTACATCTAGGGGATCAATAGGTATAGAAGGTGGGCTAACATTAGGAGCCATTGCTACTCCAAGAGATAGTGGTACTCCTAGGGCATGGCATAGCTCATAGACTTTATATATTATTATATATCATTTTTATTCTAGCTTACGAGCCGATGTGATGAGATGTAAATTTTTAGAGAGAGACATGTCTATTTTCTATTTGTACACATTATGGTATTTGACTTACAAGATATATATATTATCTTTATTTATGCTCATGTTAAAGGTTTATGGTTTTCATTGATGTTTAATGCTTATGTTGTGATATTTATATTGCTTATGTTATGGATGCTATATAATGAATAGGCTTAGCTAGGCATGAGATGGTATTGATTTATGGTTATACTTCACGATTGCTTATGACATGCTAAATCTTAATGAGTATCTGAATTTCATTATTTAGATTTTGACATGTGGTGGAAAATGGTTGATTATTTTAATTACTTATGGATGTTATGATATTATCATTCTTGTTATGGTTGTGATTATGATTATGATGTTTCTTATGACACACATGGATATGCCTATTTTTATTATGGTTGTTGTTATCTTATGTAAGGTAAAGCACATGAGGAAGGTAATTAACAACACTAGATGGTGGAATAAAGAATATAATCAAGAGACAAACACCGTGATGAAAATATCAACTAGTCATGATAGGATAAGAAGAGGGGATGATGCTTCTTCACTGACAAGTATTAAAACAAAACCAAATTTGGTTTGGATTAATAAACATAAGCCCTTTGAATGCCTCACATTATCATTTGATAGTTGGTTAACAAGGTGTTTTTACCACATAATGTCAAGTAAGCTCAAAAATCCCTTGCATATAGTGTATAAAGGGGAATGGATGGAAATGGAACCATCTTGTGAGATTGGTATGCCTCTTTTATAGGTATCCAAAAAGTTAGGATAAAAAGTCTATGCCAAATTGTGTAGACTGATCAAAGTGGGAAGTCTACCTATGAAATCCATTTGTGACTTCCACCTTATTATGATGCTTGAGAGTTGATTTTAGATTTCAATATTAGTTTGATTTTATTGTGATTTTAATAATGGCTCTTTTTTTATTGCTATATATGGGAATTTGATCGATGTGGGAAGCTTAAAATAAATTGCTATGATTTTAACAAAGTGATTTACTCAACCACCTTCAAGGGAGTGGTCTAAGTTTATTTTCTTTATTCAATAATTTTTTATAGTTATCCTTCAAGGGATAAATCCACCTTACATTTGGAAATTTTAAATAATTTTTCAACAATTGTCTTTCAAGGGAGTAGTTTATGAATGCTAGGAATGACCTATGATTACTAGCGATAGGAATTTTTATTGTTTGATTTGTCTTGTCATAGACTTACTTATATAGGCTTAAGGGTTTACCTTTATAAAGGAAAAATGAAAAGCACAAGAAGGTTGATTAGGTGAGAAGAGATGTAGGTGAAAATGATCATTAGAATCCATCCTATGAAAGGGGTGAAAAGTACCATGAGATTCATGCCATGGGTAGAGCCGTGGTACCCACTATTCAATATTTGGCCATGACTATGATAGAGCATCACATGATTCAGTTTTAATCATTTCCCCCTAAAATAAGGAGATGAATTTGGTTAAAAGTAAGGGATGAGCTTGAGTTAAATAAAAGGTGAACTTGATCCTTCTTAACAAAATAATGGACATAGATGTGAATCATTAAGGGGCTCACGATCTAGGTTACCTTCAAGAGAGGATAATTGGTAAGCTCTTGATCCATACTTATGGGTTATGATGTAGGGTTGAAATCCAATTGAAAGCAAAATTACCCTACTTGATTTTATCTATATTAGTGGCATCCTAATTTTCCTTTAGGATGAGATCTCTAATGTTGAATTCTCACACTTTAAGGTATTATTTATAGGCACACTTGATGCTCTCTTAGTAGACATAAAGATGGGTAAGGGATGATAAATGATGCTCATCAAGTAGCTCAAGATGAGATAAGTAGTGTTGATGATAATCACTCTCAGAAATGAGATCTTGTAGAGATATGCAAAGAGAGGGGATTTAGACTTCAAGAGGTAAGACAACATATGCTCCAAACATAAGAGAGAAAGGGGAAGTAGCCTTAGGGGTTCTAATGCTAGTATGATATGCCCATAAGGTGAAGGGGATGTACAAATGCCAATCTTGACCAGATGTATTAACCATTTTAATTAGCATATTGTTAAGAGTTTTGTTAGAGGCCTTAGCCTATCCATTCACTTGAGGGAGATAGGGTGAAGAGAAGCTTAACTTAAAGTTGAATGCATCACATAGATCCTAGAATTGCTTTTTATTGGAATATTTACCATTATCAGTGATAATCTTATGAGGAACACCGAAGTGGTAGATGATATGATGGTTGATAAAGTTGACAATCTTTTTTGCTTTGGTTAAGACTAGAGAACAACCTCTACCCACTTGGTAAAATATTCAGTCATAATGATGATAGAATGGTGTATTATGCAGAATGGGGGTTAATTTCACCAATGAGGTCTAGAACCCATTGTGAAAAGGGCTAAAAATTGGTATAAATGTGAAGACCATGGCTAGGTGCATGATATAGATTGGTATGTTTTTGGCATTTAACACACTTCTTCACATAATCACAGTAGTCTTGGTCAAAGATAGGCTAGTAATAGCCAAGGAAAAGGATGTATTTAGCTATATCAAGTCCATTAAAGTGTCCCCCATAGATACCATCATATGTTTCCTTGATAACATGAGAGGCTTCATAACTACTTAAGCAACAAAAGAGAAGACCATCAAAACTATGTTTATAAATAATTCCTCTCATAATGATAGAATGAGAGGTACTCTAGATAAACACTCTTTGAGAATTCTTAGAAAGGCTAGAAAGAATGATGGTAAAGTTGAGATAGTCAAAGTTTTGTTGATACCAAAGGTCAGGTTGGGTTTCCTCCACTTTGAAAATGGTGGGAGAGTCTAATTTGACATAGGAAGGTTGGGTGAGTCTATAAATAATGACAAATAGCTTATAG
This sequence comes from Torreya grandis, assembly GCA_037957365.1. Classification (NCBI taxonomy): domain Eukaryota; kingdom Viridiplantae; phylum Streptophyta; class Pinopsida; order Cupressales; family Taxaceae; genus Torreya; species Torreya grandis. Next base: position 50,388 of record JARHVA010009023.1, read on the forward strand.
TTATAAGGTGTAGAGGGTATCTAAGAGGTGTGAGAAGCCATGGTGTCAGTGAACTTATTAGTAGATTGTGAGGTTGATTCGATGTGGTAGTATTCAAATGATGTTAAGAGTTTGTTAACTATTTTCTTATACTATTACAAAAAATCATTCTTACATTGGTAAGAGCCATTGATTTGATTGACCATCAATTGGGAGTCACCAAAGATATTGATTGTTTTGACTCCTAGGACCAAGGTAGTTTGAAGACCTATCACTAGGGATTTATACTCAACCATATTATTGGTATATTCAAAATCAAGCTTGAAGGAAAAGGGAAGAGGCTCACCACCAAAGGGGATAAGGATGATAATAGCTCCACCACCATGCTAAAACTTTGACCCATAAAATAACATGATGACTTGATAGGTAAAATCCACCTAAGAGAGGGTCATGATGGAATCATTAGGGAATTCAAGAGAAGGAGGTTGATAATCTACTAAAGGTGCCTCAACCAATTGGTCGGTAATGACTTACCATTTAATTAACTTTTTCTAAAGAAAATTAAGGTCAAACTCTATTAAGAGCATAAGCCACTTGGCCATAAACTATTTTTGGTATGGCTTGGAGTGCATGTACTTGAGTGGGTAAATGTTGGTTATGACATAGGTTTTATATTTAATGGGTAGTGGTGAAGTTTGGTGACCATGAAGACTAAATCCAAGAAAAGTTTCTCAGTATGGGTATACTGAGTCACATATTATAAAAGTGTATAGATAATGTCATAAATGACTTACTCTTTATGTTGTTCATCTTGGTGAGCTAGCATTACTGCTACGGAATGGTCAGTGGTAGAGATATAAAGGTAGACAGGTTGGTTATCCTTGGGAGGGGTAAGGACAAGTGGAGACAAAAGGTATTTTTTTAGTGAATCAAAGGTCTTTTAATGGTAATTATTCTAATTCAAAGAGACATCCTTATTCAAATGGTGGCGAAAGGGTTGGAATCAATCCAAAAGCTAGGAGATAAAGAGATGAATGGATTAGAGCTTCCCATGTAAACTACAAAGTTACTTAAGGTTGACTGGAGGAAACATGTCAAGTATTGCTTTGATATTAGTGAGATTGAATTTTATTCCATGGAGGGAGATAATAAAACCAAGAATATTTCCTGATAGAACCCCAAAAATGCACTTCTTGGGGTTGAGGTAGACATGGTAATGGATAAGACACTCAAATATGATCTTGAGAATGGATAAATGGTACTTTTAGAGTTTAGATTTTTTGAGGTCATCCACATAGTCCTTGATGATATTATGGATAAGGTCATGAAATATATGGGTCATGGCACATTGGTAGGTTTCACCAATGTTATTTAGCCTGAAAGGCATGACTCTATAGTAAAGCAATGATGACTCTAATTTGATCATTCTAAATAACATTGGTAGGTTTCACCAATGTTATTTAGCTTTAAGGGGTGGTAAAGGTGGTTTTGTACTCATCTTTAGGGGTGATTAGGATCTAATTATAACCTAAGAATCCATTCATGAGAGATAACATCTCATGGTCAATTATAAGATCAACTAGATGGTTGATGCTCAGTAGATGCAAGTCATCTTTAGGGAAATCAAGGTTAAGGTCATGAAAGTACACACAAATTAATAGTCCCCGTATGTATTTGGTGATAGGTATGACATTTGAGACCCATTGGGGATAGTCAATGGGTTGAATGAAATTGATAGATAAAAGACACTAAAGCTCTTTTTTGATGAGAAGGGCTATGCAAGGGTACATGCATCAAAGATTTTGCTTGATGGGTGAATATATTATTGGTAGTAATGGGGGGTCAATTATAGGCATATCACTATAATACCAAGAAAAAGCTATGCTATAGTCTTGAAAAAAATATGGGAAGTCCTAAAGTTCCTTGAAAGTAAACAATTGTCCAAGTTTGACCATGTAGGGGTTATTCAAAGTGCCCAATTTGATATCCATGGTGGATTCATTCATCATGGTAAATATCTTGGGATGAATTAATTTGTGGATGAATAATCTAAGACACCAAGATAGGTGAGAATGGAGTCATTATCCTGACACTGAATAGTGTTAATGGTAGGAGAGTCATCTCTAATCATTTTAGGATGGGTGAAAGGGATAGTTACAGTTTCCCCATCCTTTTGGTAAGTTAGGGGTCCAAGGCTGATCATGTTGATTAGAAAAAAATTTAGGTGGGATGATGTCATCATCCTCACATGTGGGTAGAGGAGAAGTGAGTGAGGAAGGGGTATCTTACTCAACAATGGTGGTGGTAGATAGTTTGGGTTGATTTTTGTTAGGTAGGATGAAACCAAGGCCATGTTTCTCATGAGGCTTGATAGACTAAATGGAGACCAAATCATGTGGGCCATGCTCATATCACCCAAGACTAAATCCTTTCCAAGCACATTGATGGAGTTATGTCTTGGTGAAGCTTGGTTTATCTAGGTAGGAGAAACTAGTGGTAAATGGTTAAGGTGGAAGAGAGGTGGTAGAATCACTAAGGGTCTTGTCAAGTCCCCCATAAATGAAATGGGTTTGATGATGGGGAGACCTAAAGGAAATAATAGTTTTGATATTGGGGTCATACTTAGTGTGGTAGTGAATTTTACCATACTCTTGGGGAGTAGGGAAAACATCAAGGGCAAGGAGGCGGTATTCCCCTAATAAAATATAGTGAAATGTGGATTCCAAAGGGTCTAAGTTGTGAATTTGATTAGATGGTATGGATGAGCTATTTTATGCCTTATTAGTAGGAGGCAAGGATTCCTCTTTCATGATGGAGGTCTTGTCCTTAGTTAAGGAGGGTGTGTTAGATGGGTGTAAGAGAACATCATTGGGTTGGTAGGTCATGGTGCATGTTGAGAAGGGACTTAGGTTAGCTTGAATGGTGGTGACCCAACCTTTGTGCTCAAACTTAATGCAATGATGAAGGGTAGAGGGAATGAAACCTATGGAGCAGATCCAAGGTCATGCTAGTAAAACATTGTATTAGAATTTACCTTCTACTACATAAAAGAGTTCAAATAGCATGTGAGGTCCTACATAGATATGAAGGATAATCATTCCCAAGGTGGTGGACATGGCATCATTAAGGTAAAAAAGATGGCCAAGGTTTTGGACATGACATTATTTGATAGGTTGAGTTAGTTATAGGCATGGGATGAGATAATGTTAATGTTAGCTCCCCATGAATCATGACCCATTTAATTTGGGTTTGGTTAATGTAAAAAATAATAAAGAGAGAGGGATCTGGGTCACCTAGATGGATGGAAGGTATTTATAATTCCTTGAAGGTAATAAGGTTAGAAATTTTAAGGGTGCCAACAAAGGCTACTAGAGGTTGGAGATCTTTAAGCTGAACTTTTATGGATTACAAAGCCTCTATTAGTGCCTGGCGATAATGAGGAGAGGTAGAGATCAAATCATACAATCTCATCTTCACCAAGATTTGGTGAAGTTTCTTGAGGATAACTCTCCTAATGGATTTTGAGGGGTTAGATTGGGAGGAACCTAAAATATATGCCCTATGTTTGGTCAAAGGTGGATATTATTGGGTGTGGGTTATTTGGGAGGTTGAGGATGGATACATCCAAGGAATGGACACTTTATCCTTCCCTTTATCTTTTTTCTATAATCTCATGACCACATTGATAGTATGGATAGGAGGAGTGGGGGTAGGATATTAGGTAGACTCATCTTCACTCTAAGGTGAGAGTAGAGGAGTGGGTAAGTGTTATGTAGGTGTGGTTATTGATATGATTGGCATAGGGATCATGGGAGGCTTGTATTTTAATAGATTATCCTCATCATAAAGCTGGTGGATAATGATTTAAAGAGCTTTGTAGTTCTTTGTTTCATGGCCAGGTGTCCTATGATAAGAACACACTTGGTGGTCATTATACTAGATGGGTTTTAAAGTAAGAGGGTCAAAAGGTCTAATGGGAGGTAAGGCTAAACACTAAGTTTTCAAAAACCTATGAGAAATGGTTGAGTAGTATTTAGATAAGGGTGGTAAATGTTTAATAGTCTTGTCTTTAGTTGTTGAGGTAGACGGTTGTTTAAAAGCAAGTTTGGTGATAGGTACCTTAGGTAAGGTGATGTACTTGGTTGATGTATTTGGTTTAGACAAGGAAGTCGATGAGCTATAGGTGGAAGCTTGTAAGGTAAGGAGTTTAGGTATTATTGGTGTGGTGAAGAGAGGTTCATCAAAAAACAACTAGAAAGGTGTAACCAAAAGAGGTGGTGGGGCTTTAGTAGAGATAATTGTTCCTACTCAAGGTAGAGGAATAACACCCCAAAATGGAGGGAAAGGTTAAGGAAGGTAAAATTTGGGGCTTCGAGCCTTTAGGTGGATTTACTTCCTTGGTTGATTTGGTTTGGTTCTTAGTTGGTGGGTTTGAAGATGTTAGGTCCACTTTCATGGATGGGTGACTAAGGCATGGTGTAGGGAAGGTACCAAGGCTTTAGGTTGATTTGGTTGTGGTGATAGAATAAGGTTTGGTTGTTTGGGTCTTGGTTGACTTAGGTGGTTAAGGGTTGGTTGGTTTGGTATAGGTTTTGGGTGATTAGGTAGGGGTTTTGGTTGGTAGGGTAGATATGTCAATAGTTTGGTCAATAGAGGCGAGGGGTTAGTCTAGAAAAGAAAGGGTTCAAGGTTCTAGTCTGATAATGTAAGGGAGGCCTAGTTACTAGCAAAAGGTAACCTAGTCTAAGTTGGGTTTAGAAGTAAACTCCAATATCTAGACTAGTCTAGAGAATGGTTTATAGATTAGTTTGGTTCCTTGGGTAGTGGGTTCAAAGGATAAACCCATTGGTTTGGAAAGAGAGATGTTAACCTTGTCCTCTTCCTCAATCAAAAGATGTAAGGTTAAGAGAGGTGGATTCTCCATGGGAAGAGTGGACATGGGGATTTCCTCATTGGGAATGATTTTTGAGGGAGGGGTGAGTTTCTTGGTAGTTAAAGGTAAAGATAATGTGGTGATGGTTGGTTGTTCTAGTACATCAATTGAAAGAGTGGTTAAGGACTCCACTACCTCAGTAAGTAGAAGGGGAGATGCTGATATTTCCTTAATTTGGGTTTTTAAAGGAAGGGTAGGTGGATCCATTACCTTAATGGATGGAGGAGGTGGATAACTGGAGGATTGGGTACCAGGTGGTTTGATAATGAGTGCATCAAGGACCATATTGGCATCATGAGAACACTCAACTTAGTTACTCTCATTCCATGGTTTGGGAAAGGTTGCCTAAATATATCAAGGTTTTGGTTTGATGGTGTATTGGGGTTGTCCAATATGAGCTCCCGCTTTTTAATGAGTGATTGGATAAGGATTTTGAAGGTATTTCACTTACTAACATCATGTTTTATTACCCAATGGGAGGCACACAATATAATGAAATTACTTAGATATTCACACAAAATGATTTTATATTTCACAAAGTAAGAAAGTATGAGAGATTCACAGTCAAAATTGATAGTATAATAGAATACTAGCTAATATAACAAAGCCACTTCGAGGGGGTAACCTCCAAAACAATGCACTATTAGTAGAATACTTCACACATGATACTTAAAGACTAACCACTACCTCGTATATATAGTCTAATTATCCAAGGTTATTTCATAGGCTAACCTATCTAAGAACATAGAGAAATGTAACAAGTAAATAAAAAAGGTATGTAAGCCCAAGTTGACCACACATATCCCTAGACACACCAATGGTTAAGGGCATAACAAGCCCTTCCACTTCAAAACAACATTATCCTCAATGTTATGGCAACTCTGGATGACACTGCATAAATGCTTCATCCTACCAAGTGGCATCTTCACATGGTAGATTCTTCCATTTGATCAGGCATTTTTAAATTGCTCTACAATGCAATTGCTTGGTACATCATTGAAGGATCACCTCAAGATCAAGAATAACTTTACCTTCCTCATCTAATTTTGGTAATTCTACTTGAATGGTAACTTTGTGTCCAATGACTTTTTCCAAGTGTGATACATGAAATAATGGATGTATGCGAGTGCATGAAGGAAAATCTAACTTGTAGGCCACACTACCAATTTTTTTCAAGATCTGATAAGGCCCATAATAATTAGGGGACAACTTGTTATCCTTTTTTTTTTTTAATGACATTTATCTGTACGGATGTAAGTGAACAAAGACCTAATCACCAATGTCAAAATGGCTCTCACTTCTATGTTAATCTACTTATTGCTTCATGTGATTCTAGGACATAGCTAAATTTTCACACAAACTTGCAAGGACCTCCTATTGATGGTGAATATGTTCTTCAACTACATGAACCTTAGGATGGACCTTCAACGTAGAAATAATGGATAGAGGATGGTATCCATATAATTCCACAGAAGGAGACATTTTTGAAGAACTATGAATAGAAGTATTATACCACCATTTAGCAAGTGGTAGCCAATGAACCCATTTATCCTATTTATAAAAAATAAAAAAATAGAGATATCCTTCTAGACATTTATTGACTACCTCAATTTGTCTATCATATTGAGGATGATAGGATGAACTATGAGCCAATTGAGTACCTAAACATGTAAATAAATCAGTCCAAAAATTACTAGTAAAAATGGGATCTCTATCACTGACAATGATCTTAGGAGTCCCATGCAGTTTTTGAACTGTATTGAGAAAATTAGAAGCTATTGTACTAGCAATAAATGGATAGGCTAATGAACAAAAATGAGCATACTTACTGAGATGATCTACAACAACCATGATAACATTTTGACCATCAGATCTTGGTAACCGTATAATGAAATCCATAGAGACCTCTCCCCAACACTAGCTAGGGATAGATAAAGGCTATAAAAGACCTAGAGTTTTGATGGTTTTACCTTTGTTTTGTTGACAAATCATACATTCAGCCACATATTTTTGGACATCCCCCTTGAGACCTTCCCAAATAAAATTTTGCTTGATTCTATGATAGGTTTTAAAAAATATTGAATGACCCCCAATTGGAGTTGCATGAAGTTCTTGAAGGATTTTTGTTTAAGAAGAGAATTCTTACATAGGTAAAATCTATTTTTGTACCATAATACATTACCTTTCCATGTGAATTTTTCAAATCCATCTAAACCTTGTTAAAGATTTTGAATCAAATCATGAGCATTACTATCATATTCCCATTCTGATTGTGCTTCCTCTAGCCAATCTACCTATAAAATGGTTATGGCACATATCAATGCCTTAACTAATTCATCTTTTATAGATAGTGCATTTTACACCACATTGTCCTTGCCTTTTTTGTAGACTATTTTGAAATCATAGCCTAACATCTTAGTTACCCATTTCTATTATTCTTCATATGACAACCTTTGTTCTAAGAAATATTTAAGAGTGTCATGATCATTTTTTACCTAAAAGTGTCAAACCATCAAATAAGGTCTCCATTATTTGACTAAATGCAAAAATGGCCATCATTTCCTTCTCATAGATGGGCTTGTGCTGATTTTTACCCTTGAGTTGAAAACTTTCAAATGCCAGTGGTCTACCTTCTTGCATGAGTATAACACCCATACCATACCCATATGTATCACATTCAACCAAAAAATTCTTATAAAAATCAAGAGTGGCCAATACTGGAGTAGTGCACATAGCCAATTTCAATTGTTTAAATGCCTGGGTAGTTGCAACAGTCCCCTAAAAGGAGTCTTTCTTTAACAAATAGGTAAGTGGGGATATAATACTACCATAATTTTTGACAAAACTATGGTAATAACCAATAAGTCCCAAAAATACCTAAATTTGCTTGAGTGTCTTAGGAATTGGCTAGTATACCATTGCTTGGATTTTCTTAGGATCCACTTTCACTTCTTCATAAGATACTGAATGACCCAAATATTCAACTTCACCACCCTAAAAGTAAATTTGGAAGGTTTGGCATAAAATTGATTTTTATCTAAAATGGAGTGTACCTATTTCACATGTTGTAAATGGTTTGCCCAAGTTTTACTATAAATGAGGATATCATCAAAAAATACCAAAATAAATTTCCTCAAAAATGGCTTGAAAACAATATTCATCAAACTCAAAAAATTAGATGGTGCATTTGTTAGGCCAAAGGGCATAATCAAAAACTCATAATGGCCCTCATGAGTCCTGAAAGGAGTTTTGGATATGTTTTCATCATGGACCCTAATTTGATGATACCCATAACATAGATCTAACTTGATAAAATAAAAAGAACCATTCAATTCATCTACCAAATCATCAATGATAGGAATTGGAAACTTATCTTTGATAGTGTACTTGTTGAGTTCTTTGTAGTCAGGGCACATCTTCCAAGTGTCGTCTTTCTTTCTCACCATGACAATTTGTGATGATTATTTGCTTTAGATATGGTGAATGATTCTTTCATCTAACATCTCTTATACCATTTTTTCAATTTCACTTTTTTAGGCATAGGGATACCTGTATGGCCTGATGTTGGGTGGTGTACTACCAAGAATAAATGTGATGACATAATCATACATGTGGCTACATGGAAGTACTTTTGGCATGTTTCCAAAAATAATAGAATTAGCATCAATTATTTGTTATAGATCAAGAGGTGGAGATGGCTGAGCTGGCTAGACTTCCATAGAAAACAAGCGGGCTACAAATCCCTCAACACCCTTATAGAGAATCTTTGTCATTTTATGGGAGATAAAAAGTTTGGGAAATTTAGACTTTAATCCTCTTAGATCAAATTTCCTTTCTTCTAAATGAAAATTCTTGAATAATTCATAAAAATTCAACTCAATAGTTCCCAAAGTGGTGAGCCACTAGACTATCAGAATAATATCAACTCCACCCATAAGAATAACAAGCATAGGAGAATCTAATAATTATTCTACCATGGCCAAATTAATACTATGAAATTTTCTTGAATAGCTGATACTACCACCATCTATAACCATAACCTAAAATTCTAGATATGGATAAATGAAATAGTTCAAATGAGTAGCCAACTTACTATGGATGAAATTATGTATGCTCCTAGAATCAATCAAGAAAATGACCTTCTATTTCTTAAGGAATCCCTTCACCTTAAAAGTTTTGGTAATATTAATACTTGATAGGGCATGGCATGAAATAGTATGCTGAGAGTCTTTAGATTCTTCGTTAGGAACTTCTACATCTGCATCATATACTTCTACGTCCTACTTCATCATCATTGGCACCTTCAATGTAAAATATCTTCTTCTCAGCACAATGATGGTCTTTGATCCATTTTCTATCACAACCATAACAAAACCTTTTGGCTCACTTCTCCTCAATTTTTTGTTGTTTTAATCTAGTGGGCTATGGAAATGATGGTGCTAGAAAGTTGTAATCATGACCAATAGTGAAAGTTTTCCTTTTAACCATCTCTTTTTCTTCTATCACACGTGCCTTAAGGATAACTTATAATATAAATTTTTGGATAAAAATGAAAAATTAATATTGGATGCTATCTTTGAGGCTACCCAAAAACATATCTATCAAATTTTTCTTAGTGATATTTTCCACCCTTAAAGAGAGATTTTGAAATTGATGAATATAATCCTTCACAAGTCTTATTCATTGGAACTTGGATAATTAGATAAAATAGTTCTCAGAGACATTATTATAATAATGAGATGTCAACTCCTTAGTAAAAATATTCCATGTAATTGGAGCACCATTCTTTTTCTTTTGAGCACATAACTATTGCTACCAAATGAATTGCTCAGTTTCCATATACAAGGTTGCCACCATCACCCTTTGATAACTAGGGGTTTGATGCAGCTCAAATAATCTTTCAATTTAGTTAATCTAAGTTAGAGGATCCTTACCATCAAACTTATGCATGTCCACTTTTGGCAACGTCAGTCTCATACTAGTATGGGATTTGTTGAGAGAAGGATTTAAATGCTAAAATGGATGATTGTTAGGCTAAAACTAAGATGTAAGGGAAGCCAATTGCTTAGTGATATGTTGTAATTCATTTTGAACTCTATTAATCTCTCTATGCATCCTTGAAACATTAGCTTGGACTACAACAAAGTCATCATGCCTCACTAATTTTTTTATGTCCTCTTGAATTTGAGAAATCATCAAATTTAAAGTTTTAAATTTCATGTCATTGGTAGGAGTCTTAGGAGTTTTTGGTGCCCCTTTTCTTCCTCAAGTTGAATGACCTACCATAAAAAAACCCTAGGAGGTTTTTGACCCCCCCCCCAAAAAAGTGTACCAATAGAATACACATTTGCAATCATCTCTCTGAGATGAATCCAACAATTGCAAGTGTGCAAGGGAAAAAAAATTCTAGACTTTTTTTTTCAAAAAAGAATTTTGAGCAATACTGTGATGACAAAAAAAATTAATTTCCTAGATTTTAAGTTATGTTTTTCTCTTTCACTACTCCCAGAAGCCACACCTCACTAGATCAAACAAAAAAAAAACACTACAAGAAACTTGCCCAAATTGAAACTCTGATACCATTTATAATGAAATTACTTATATATTCACATAAAATGATTTTATATTTCATATAATAAGAAAATATGAGAGATTCATAGTGATAATTGATAGTAGAATAAAATACTAGATAATATAACAAAGCCACTTTGAGGGGGCAACCTCCACAATAATGCATTATTAGTAGAATACTTCAGACATGATGCTTAAAGACTAACCACTACCTCCTATATATAGTCTACTTGGCCAAGGTTATTCCATAGGCTGACCTATCTAAGAACATAGAGAAATGTAACAAGTAAATAAAAGAGTTATGTAAGCCTATGTTGGCCACACATATCCCTAGACACACTAATGGTTAAGGGAATAACACATAGATCATTCTCATTCTACTAAATAGGTGGAGGATGAGAGGAATCAAACTACTGAGGGGATTTGATAGGAGGAATTTGAATGATATTTTATTTCAATAACTTCTCCAAGATTGAAACATAAGATTCTCCAAGCAAAGTGAATTGTTTTTGGTTGCTATGGTTTTAGTTCCTCATGTTTTACTTTGAGGAACTAGAGGAATTTGGTTGGTTTATGGATGGTGGAGGAGTGGATTTAAGGACAACTATGTTCATGGTTCCCTTACCCCTGGTATTGGACTAGTTCTTTGGTTTGGAAGAGGAGGCCTCATTGGTTTTATAGGTGGAGTTTTTGTTTTTTAGTTTTATATTTCCTCTATCGATATCTCTACTCTCTAACTTACATTCCATGGTAAAAGCTTCATCAAAGGTTCAAAATATTTGGACATGTAGGGTAGAATATATATTCTTGGTACATGCCCAAAAAAAGATCTCTATGAGTTCAGGTTGAGATAAGGAAAAGGAAATTTGGTTAATTAAGCTCCTCTAATGAGATAAAAAATTGGAAATGGATTCATCCTAAAAGTATTAGATAGATTAGAGGTTAGTGATAGAAAATTTCTTGGATATATTGATTAAAAATTGGTCCAAGAAATTTTGAGCCAACTAGGTGAAGGAGAAGAGGGAGTGTTTGGCTATGGCACTATACCAATCCAATGTTGGACTAGATAGGGACATGGGGAAGGTGTAAATAAGGAGGGTATCATCATAGGTAATTAGATAAAAATCATGTCTAAACACCCAAAGCTATTCTTGGGGATCCTTATTACTTTAGAAATTAGATAACTTGGGTAATTCCCATTGGGGAGGATATGGCCTAATAGGTATGGATCGATGGATGGGCTCATTAAATATTTTATCATATGACAAGATGTTGTGATCACCTGAGATGGATGAATCTAAGGTGGTCATCTTATCTATAAGCATCTTCATAAGGTCCACTTGGGGTTACATACCTAAAGGGTTGTAAGGTACGTATTATGGTTGGGGTTGAGTGACATATTGGTAATTTACCAAAGGTTGATAAGTTTTCATTTATGGGTAATTGGTTGTATGAGTTTGGGTCAAAGCCACAAGAATATGTGGTCATTATTTGTTGGGTAGAGAGCATGTTTTATTGAGTGGGCATGGGTGGTTGAGTTAGAGGCAAGGGATAAGTGGTAACCCTAGTAGCAATAGGTGGTAAGGTAGAAGGTATGGGTTCTACTAAATTTTAAATCAAAGTGGAGGTGGCTAAAGGAATGGTAGTGGAAATGGTAGTAGGTAATCCAATAGTAATTGGAGTATGTGTAGGTAAAATTTGGGTGGTGGTTGTGTTGGAAGAATTGTTAGTCAAACTAAGAGGTGTTAGAAGGTTGGATCAGTTGGTTATACATGGTTGTGTTATATGGGTTGCTAGTTGAGGTAGATGCCTAAGTAGATAATATTTGGGTGGTGACTATAGAAAGAGAATAACTAACTAATAACCCCAATGGCATGCCATAGGTTGGATTGATAGGTGGTACTAAAATGGATGTATGGTGAACTATTGTGTTAAGGTAATGTTGCAAGGCTACCAAGTTATTATCCAAAAAGGAAATAAATTTTGGGTCACCTTGGGAAACTACCCAAGGCACACTAGAAGAATTAGAATTACAAATATATCTCTCAACATTTGAGATATACTCCATGGATGAAGAGGTAGAGGAAATTTGATAATCTATAGATGGTTCCTGATTTGCTAAGTCTCTTCATTGTTGACAAGTAAGAACCATGCAATTAGGATAAGATAAAAACACAAATAATCTTACAACTTAAATAGAGAGAAAGCAATAAAATGATAAAATAAATCCACTACACACTAGGGTACATTAAAATCATGTGGTTAATTTTAATCTCACTTTTAGCTTATGCCTTAAGTTATTAGAATGTGTGATAGAAGTTGGCTTGTAGATTAGGTACTAAAATGAAGTATAATGTTGGCTTTAAGTTGTTTAGGTACTAAAAAGGATTTGTATTGGGAATAAATACATGGCTTGGTATTGGGGCATACCCCCTCACTTCACACACCATAGTGATAAGGGTGTCAGGTGCTTAGCCAAGATATATTGATTTTCAGAGTTTATACTCAACTAGAGAGGTTGAGTTGGTTCTCCCCTTCGTAATGACCTCCAAGTAGGATCATTAGGAAAGGGTAAGGTAATCACTAGGTGATGAAATCCTATTTGGAATTTGTCTCAAGTTTATTTAATGTTTAATTGGTGAAAGTTGTTTGGTTTAGTGTGTGCAATAAAAGTGATGATATGATAAAATTATTGTGCCTTAATTCAAAGTGAGATAAAATTAGACAAAAAAAATGGATGCACTTGATTTTAAGCCAAAAATAAATTTTATTTTAGTTAATGAGTACAAATAGAGAGAAGAGCATACATATGAAAAAAAGAAACCCAAAGTAAAGACTCAAGGTCCCATTGGGTGTGCTAGAATGTTTTAATGAATTTTAGCTTATTATTTTAGAAAGGTAAAAGAAGAAAATAAGTATAGGTATGGTATAAAAACCTATTTTATTATGTGTGAATTGAATAAAAAAATTGTGGAGAACTCCTCTTTGTCTTGGGGGGATGGCCTAAAAATAAGAAAGCACTAAAGTAAATTTGTTTATTAGATAGATAGTTGATTGGATTGCCTAGTAATAGCTAGATCCTATAAACAAGAGATTCCTCAGGGGCTGTCAATCCCCACATTTTAAAAAATTAAGTTTATAAAATATAATATAAATTACTTGCATCAATAATCAAAAGGTAGTAAAATTGAACACAAGAGATGCTTGCTTAAAAAATAGACTAGAAATGACTAAATTATCAATAATCAAACTAATATTAGTGTTAGGTGGTTAAGGTCAGCTTTAAAAAATCAAAAAGGGGTCCATGAATATGTAGAGACATATAAAATCATACTTTATTGGGGGTAGGTAGGTGAAAATATCTTGCTAGAATTTACTACCACAGTGATTGTTAGTGGTTGCCATCAATAATTGGATAGACCATCCATAGTTTATACAACCATCAATGGTTACTGTGTGTGGATCTAGGTTGGTGAATGGATAATTTATAGGATCACAAAGTGGGATTCCAAGAGGTGGGTTAGTGTTGGGTTGAATGTGAAAAGCAAATGAAGTAATTAAGTATTAGAAATTAAGTACTTATCTTTCAAAAATTTGATCAGGTGGATGATTGAGGTGATTAACTCATTGGTAGAGTCTAGCATGATTCTGATAGAGTAACAATACTTGGCACTTTAGTAGAGTGGAAGTAGTAAGTTGGATCCATGATATAGTAGCTAGTTCACTAGATTGTTGATGATGATTGACTTGAAAAAAGATAATTTTTGATGCACAAGCTCTTGATAAAAATTGTAAATGGATTTCACCTTACTACTCCTCTCTTATTATAGGCAAGGCAAGAGAGTCATAAAAAGGCATTAACTAAGCTTTCTAATTTTAACTCATCCATGTAATAGCTTGCATGTGGATTAAGACAATCTATTTTTAGAAAAGTAAGGTAGATGGCTTGCATGTTGGTTGTTAAAGACATGGACCTTGACCATCGATGGTTAAGGTGATCATCAATGATCAAGGATGAAGGGTAAAAGTTGGTAAAATGGTGGGTTAAGCCATTTTAATAAACTAACTAGGGTTTAGGCTTGGTTAGGGGTCAGAGGGTCAAATTGGTCCCAAGGTGGTCTAGGGGAATTATGAAAATTGAAATCATGGTGTGTGCCTTCTTGGTGTTTATAAAAAGAGTTATATGCATCATTGTGTGTGTGTGTGTGTGTGTGTGTGTGTGTGTGTGTGTGTGTGTGTGTGTGTTAACATAGTAATAGTATGTCATCATAAAATTGTTTTACCACTTGTGCACATATGAAACATGTATCCCAAGGCATCCAAGTTTCATGTCAAGTAGGTATAGAATTTAGGCATACATTAATAATTAGTGTAGTAATAAGCACATGGTCATTACAAACTATGAATTACAAATGGATCAAAACATAATAGCATGTTCCATTTTTTGTCATAAATAGGTCACATACACTTTCAATCTCTTCTCAAAATATCTTGAGTTTGGATCATTAATATTAATCAAACAAATAAGTTTTATATTATATATATAAAGATGTAGTGCATAAACATGTTTCCAAATTTTTTTTAAATCATTAACTATTTTTTAATATTTAATTTTAATTTATTTGGCCATCTAGTGGGACACAATATTTTACTTTGATCCAAACATTATGTCATCACATATAATATATGAATGCATGATATTAATAATATCACAACAATCTGTATATGGTTCATATGTCTCATTTTATCTTTCTTAACTACTTTAGGCATCATCTTCCTTTAATTTTACCCTTTGACATTCTAAATTCCCTTGAGAGATCAGTCATGGATGTAAAAAGGGGGAAGAAAAATAACCTCTCCATGAAGTTGTTATTTTCATGATAGACAAGTATTTTAAGGTTATAAACAAGAGTCTAGTGTGCTTCCTTATGCAAGGAAAATATGACATTTTAATGGTTGATATAAATACCAATTGAGAAGTGATTTGAAATTCAATAGACATGATCCAGGTGGAGTAAATGTAGAGTACAAAGGTAATTCAAAGGATAATATATTGGATATTTAGGAAGATAATGAGGATAAAGCAGTAGAGGGTATATATTGCTTAAGTCTGTTGATGCCTTACCATATATAAAGGGTAAAATTCATAGGAAATGTAAAGTTAAGGAGGGGACTATTGAAAATGAATACATCACTACCCTAGAGACAGGTAATTCTATTAGAAAAAATATAGTCAACATTGAGTTTGATGATATAGCTGAAACCTTAAAAATCCAAAGTAGGGAAGCAATAATAAAAGAAGAGATTTAGCTTCAAAAATTGATTCTTAGATATTTCATATATGAATATTCCTCCTTAAAGGAATACATCAAAACCCTTTGTAGGATAACATCCACAAATAGACCCTAGTTGATCATAAGATGGAAAATTAGGTAAAGATACTCAGAGATAGAGTTTTTATATTACAGAAATAAAATAATGAGTTCAATGACAATATTAAAATTATTGTGGTTGTGATTAAAATATTTGTTGTAGCCTAAAATTTCACCCTATAAAATTTAATTAGACCTTATTAACTTTAGGACAACATGGTACTATCTCCCTTCATAGACAAGATACTAAAAGAGATATATCTATAGGTTTGAAAGGGATAACTCCCTTGATTTATCTCCTAAGATCACACTACACTAGGCTAACCACTATTTAGGGTGAAAAGGGAAGAGGGAGACATAAAATAAACCTATGATAATGTGGTGATACACTAAGATAACTCCAAACAACACACTTATATTTTCACTTAAGAAATAAGACTACTCAAATTGACTTCAATTCCATTTCCTTCTAGCATAAGTATTTCTAATAGAGGTAGATTGTTATGCCTATCTAGAGGTGGGTGAAAACAAGTTCTGATACAAGACACTACTATTCCCTCTCACACTTCAAGGCAAACTTAACAAATAATATACTTTATGTAGCTTGTTAAAAGAGATCACATTCACACAAACATGCAAGAACAAACATTGAAGCAAGGAGAGCATATTCATCACTCGTCAACCACACAAACCACTTAACACATTTATGTAAGAGATATAGAGAATGAATCAACTTCAGAAAACTTTATTCAAAGGAAAATGAGGTGTTACAACTAAAAAGGATATGTCATACCAATTATTGATCCATTACAAAGTCAAAAAGGCTTGAATATATAGACATAGGAGAAGAGGGAAAAGAAGTAAAGATGAAGGGTTACAAGATCAAGTGTAAAACTATAGAAACTAGTTATAATTCCCATGTAATGAAGTCAAAAATAAGTTAGGATGATGTCATGAACATGTGTCAATGTGAAACAAAGCACCCTCCTTAAGTTGGCATAGACCCTTTATTGTATTACTTTGAAAATGCCTTCATGATGGTGAGGAGTTCACTTGATTATAAAAAAATACCATAGGAAACCTTGAAACATATGATATGATATGAGAGGGTGGATAAGAGGTCAATGTAGGTTATTTATGCCTCCCTAACTAATTCATTCATCCTTATCACTTATTATTCACTACCTACAATCATTCATCACTAGTTGCCTAGGTATATCCTCACACTTGTCATCAAAGTGACTTGTAGTTGCTCAAATAAATGCATTAAATAGGTGTTATGCAACTCAAATATATCTCATTTTTCCTTTTTTATATCAAAATATCCTAATGAAACTCATAGAACACTTCTCACTTCCAATCCTTTGGTCACATTTTTGGCTCATTAAATGACTTATACGGATTTTTCAAGGAACCATATTTGTCACCAAGTAAGTTTATAACATGGAGGAGGTTAGAACATGTTAGGAATCAGTTAGAGGTAGTCAATAAGTAGTCTTATGCTTGAAAATAGGGAGATATCCTTGAAAATAGGCCATTAATGGCACATGTACAGACTTGGTGAGCTCACCTTCAAGTAAAAACATGAGTAAAGTGTCTCTTCAACTCCCTAAGGTCTTTATTAAGATTTTTTTAGAGAAAAGGTTATAAATTTTGGTTTTTTCTTTTGCTCCTACTTTATTTCCTTCACAAGCTAAGAAAGGTCAATTTGGAATGCTTGGTATAAGTCATACATGTGGAGTTTGGAGGATTTCTCTTGGGGGTTGAAATAGATTTGAGTCAAATTAATTTTCATGGCAACAAGTTTTAGTTTCATGGATCCTTATTTATGAACCATTGCTAAGAACTCAAGCAATTTTTTATGCACGCACATCCATAAGGGGTCCCTATTTAAGCTTATTCTAGAATATTTTGCTTTGTTTTAATAAGTTGGTTATTTTTAGGTACTCTCAAGGTGGTATAAGACTTATCCATAAGTTTTTCCTTGTCCTCTTGATTTTTGGAGGTCTTAAGAACTCAAGGGGTCTCTTCTAATCCTTTTTAAGCCATGTAGCCAAGAAGGTACATTATAGGCATCAGTATAGGGGAATATCATGTTGAGTAGGAGTTTTAGAGAGTGGTTTTAAGATCCCCATGGTGAAAATTAACCCTTGAAGGAATGTTAAATAATATAGGTCTACCCATGAGGCCTAAATTATACACATTATCTACTTTCTCCTTCTATGTCTACTCTTTTCATCTATAGGCAGGTGATTTCCACATGGAGGAAGGCATTTTTAAGCTGATTTAAAAGTGTTATTTATGGAGGTTATCCATTTTAGGGCTAAAAAATGTATTTAGAGTGTTATGAGGATTTTAAAAAACTTTTTCTTACTCATTTACATCCTTACTACTTACATACAGTCAAATGCATATCTTCAGGTGTCACTTGTAGAGCTACAAAGGTTTGTATAGAAGTAAATTGATAGGGTTAAATCTATATGATGACTATGAAACAAGTTGATATCTTAGGGAGAATTTTTAAGACCCTTGATATATAAGTATGGTGTTGAGAGACTTTTCTAAACAAAGACCCTAAATTTGGGAACCTTTCCCTAAGTTGATAAAATAGAGAGCTCCTTCCTTTTGTGATTTTGATTTAGAAATTCAAGAGGAGGTTTGAAGAAAGCTAGTTATGAACCTTTGATAGTCCTACTATGGGTCTATCCACTTTCAATAGAATGGGAATGGAATATTAAAGGAACCTAGTGTTTGAGGTTCTCAAGTCATGCTTTTACACACTAAAATTGTTGAGTGTCATTTGTAGGTTTCTAAGCCAAAGAGACTCCTAAGACCAAAAGCACAACTACAAAGGTCTTAAACCTACACTAGATATATTTTTTGGGTGAAGATCATACCATGATTCCAAATAAGACAAGCACAATGTGAAATGTAATTTTGAGATTCCACACTAGCCTATAGACAACCTACAGGTCTCCTTTTCTATATAATTGGCACCTACAGTTGCATGAAGATGAAAGGTCTCTAAGAATAATATCTAAAGGGATATTTGTGAAATCATGTGTTGAGTAAGAGGACTAAGGTGACATAAAGGTACCTCATGAGCATGGTAAAAGGTAGAATTAATGGGTACAAACCTAATCCACCTACCTTATCTGTACACAGGACTTACAATGTGTGCCTATAACCAGATAGGAAAAAGTAAGTTTTGATGTCTTGATGGTGTTTTAAGGGTAATTAAGGTTTGAAATAGGTCAAATGTAAATCATGTGACCTTGGGATACTTAAGGATGATTCATACACACCATAGTCAAGTTTTCTTAGATCCACCCCCATCTACAGGCATGTCCACAGGGTTATCTCAGTTAATAAGGGTAAATTCATATTTGAAACTAAAAGTACATAAAAGGCATAATCATGATGGAAAAATTGTATGATGAATTTATCACCATATAATATTTTAAATGAAGTTTTTAACACTAGCTTTAGGCTTCAAATCATGCAATATACACCTACAAGTGTGACTGTGGAGGTAAATATAGTCACATTCAAGGCTTGAAAGGTTAGTCTTAGAGTTGTAATAATGTGAGGAACATATGAAATTTGGAGAGATTATTTAATATTAACATATATTCATGTTTCTTACAGTAACCTCATGAATATATCATGATTCATCTTTAGCTGACAAGGATCTTAAACCACACTTACACAGTCCATGGTCTAATACTTTGCATAAATTGTCTTGAAAAGGTTTACCTTAGAAATTGGGGAAGTTCAAGGGTCTAGACTCATCACTAGGAGTTGAAAATTTGAATAAATCATCCTTGGGAGTTTAGGAATCACCTCTAATTGTTGGTTTTGTTAGACAAACAAGGGAAGTTTCCCCTATTTTGTCTCAGATAAGGGGCACTTCCCTAGGCTCATAAACTGGTAGTTTTGAGGAAAAGAGATGAAACTGTGGAACAAAAAAATAAAATTCCATCCAAGATGGTTGGTGAAGTTGGAACATGCCTAGTACAACATAGAAAGATAAGATATAATCTTTGAGGTCAAATAGGGTACTCCATGTAACAAGGTTTGCAGGCAAGGTAGTTAAACAAGGTACAAGCCTAATCCCAAATGAGAGGTCATTTCCAATTTCAAACTTTATAAAGCATTATAATACTTTGGATAAAATTAATGGGAGTGAAATTTATGTGTCTAATCCATCTTAGAGGTATGGAAGGTCAACAAGGAGGCTTGAACTACAAAGTTTGTAACTAGGCCTAGTACCTAGAGAGGAGTCCTATCACTTTTAGGGCTAGATGACCACTAAAACTTGTTGAAATATTTTTATATGATGTTGATAGAGGTTTTGGAACCATTATTTTGTAGATGAATCCACCAATAAGCCATTTATTGGCTTAAATTATACACAGGCCTATGCAGATTGCTAAAAGGACATGAGTGGCTAACTTGGAATGCTTGGAACTTCCATAAATATTTGCATGGAACCTCAAGGTGTTAATAGGTTTTAGGAAGGGCTCATAAAAATCCATTAGTGGAATCATTTAAATACTTTAATGAGGGATCTTCGTAAATAAATGCTAAGACCTAAAACCTCTCTAAAACCCTCATAGACCCCAACACAGACTTGATGGAGAAAATATTGAAAATGGATCATCAAAAATGTGTAAAATGACCATGAAAATGATTTTAGGTGGTAGATTAATCTCAAAGGCCCTTTTTCATGTGATTGATTTATACCCTACTTGTATGGAAGAGGTAAAATAAGGCTTATTGTGATATATTTGTGTGTTTTATAGGTGTGGAGATGTATCAAATGATTAAATGACCTTTAAAAGAGATATTGAGACTTTTTAAAAGTTTATATGGTCATTTATTGATCTATCTAATCTCTTAAGTATGTTTATTACCTTCATCATCTTAACCAGTCATAATGAACAAGTAGTGAACACTTAGTAAAAATGGTGAAACTCTAATTGGGAAGCCTTTTAAGGCTTGATTCATGAACCTAATGACTTAGAAACTTTCAAAATGTGTCATTACTCCTTATTCATGGATCATATTGTATAATTGGAATCATTTTGTGTGCCAAGTGTGAGGGGTGCATGGGAATGAGTCATTTGTAAATATCTGAGATGATTGCTAATGGATAGAAAGATATGAATGGTTTTATACCATTAAAATTCATGTAGTGTCATGTAAATAACCACTCCCATCAGATAAATCATTATACTTGATCCTATTTAGTGATGAGGTATTTTTATGAAGGCAAATCATGAAGACAATTTCTTATGCAAGTAAGAGAGAATCTACGCCACATATGGAGGAGTTAGACAAGTTTGAGGAACATTTTTCCTTGTTTCTCCTTATAAGACCTATCTCATTATTTATTCCATGTTATTTTAACTCATTCTCCTTGCTTGACAAGTGTCTTAGTGACTCTTGAGCTTCACCTTCTCTCTCTTCTCTCATAATTCTTATATATAGTAGCCTTGTTGGATGTTGTACGGATATCTCCACCTAATTATGGTGAATTCCTAATAAATTTTTTCCATTAAATAATAAATAATGATATTTTACCTCATTTATGACTCTATGAATTATATGCTATGGTTGTTGGTCTTGTACAAGTGTATTTTACTTACCTTGACATGTTATCCTTCCTAATTCCTTATGTAGTTGAAAGCTCTCTTTTGTAGGTCAGAAAGAAGTGTCTAATGTGGATTTTAGGTATAAATATTATCTCATTAATTAGTGTTTCTAGAATACATATTATTTAAATCATCATATCCTAATCTCTCTTCAAGACCCCATGCTTGAAACATTGATGTAGAAGAGGAGTGTTTGATGGATGAAGTGTATGTTATTTTATATTTAGTTCCAAGTGAATTTTAAGTGGTGTGAGTAGACCATATATTTAGTGTATCACCTCCCCTAGATTATATTTGTTTTCATTCATCTCTCTCCCTTTTCACCCCCTAAAATTTAGTAGTAGTATTGATCTATAGTGGTACATCAAGGGAACTAGCCCTAATCTAGAGATCCACCTCAAATTTGGGTCACCCAAAACCTTGAGGTGGTTCCATTATGCCACTTGAATGAGGAGATACTTATCATATCCTCAAGGGGTGAAAGTTCAAGTGACAATAGTTTTTGGCATGATTGGTGGGACTGAATAGTCCATTCTTTAAGAATTTTTGGTGTCCTCCTCAAGATATTAATATTTATAGACAATTACACTAAGCACCAATGGAAAATCCAAGCATAAATATATTAGTTAAGTAGTCAAAGTATTCTAATTGAAGTTTTTTTATTATTCTATATACTTCTCATGAATGATTCACAGATTATTTTGAGGTTTTGGTGAGACATATCCATCTTTACCTATCCCCTATCAATATGAACAAGTCCTTGGTCAGTCTTATCAGTCTTAATATGACCATATTCAGCCTTAATATGATTTACATTAGTCTTGTAATCAGCCCTCTGAAGCTTATGTTTAACCTAGTTCACCTAGTTCCTCTCCAAGTCAATCCATTACAAGTTTTAAGAAGACTCTCATTAGCTATAAGGAATATATACTAGAACTTGATATTATAAATGGTTGTGGTCAAGTCATCCATAGTTATTGTCTCAGGAGTGTGAGGGATTCTTTGGAGCTAATCAAGAGAGAATGTATTCCCATTGAGAGAGATAATTGGTAAGGCTTTACATGTGAAATGCTTGGTGTTTGTGGTCGAATTTTCCACATAGAAGAGAGGTTTAAATATCATGAACTAGCTCATTATTAGGAGCTCCAATACACCACACATCAACCTTCAAATGTGTCAACTATTTCCATTCTAAATGCTAACCCAATTATGCTTCAAAATTCCCTAAGTCCTTCATACATTCCCCAAACTTTCCCTTCTTAGAAGTCCATCCAAGAGATAATACAAAATAATTTGGACACTATTGAGCAAGTTAATCCATCTCATAACTTTATTGGACAATATTTTGAGAGAAGAAAGCTGATGTTGGAGGCCCATCTTGTCAAAGAGATTGATTTTACAAACCAACATTTGACACAATCCATCATGGTGACTAAAAATGAGGTTCCTAAGCCTACTTTACCAAGTTGGAGATAAGATGATAAGCCAAAGGAAATACCAATTTTATTAATCCAATCATTTACCCCTCCATTTATATCATATCTTCATGAAGCAGTCTCTAAGCCTAGCTTCCCAAGATGGAAAGAGGTAGTGGAAACTTGTGGAAAGAAGGAAAGAGAATGTATAAATGGAGAAGTTTGAAGTGAAGAGAAATATAAACCTATTAAACTCCCTCTCACCCCTCCTAAATAATCCTTTTACCCTTCATCTCAACCTTATTTTACTTCCTTTCCTAGTGAAGATCATATTTCTCCCCAAGAGAAGCTATTTCAAGAAAACCTTACTAAAAGAGTTGAGGAGTTGGAACTCAAAATATAGAAGTTCTCATGTATCCAAGAGAAGCTTAAAGACAATGAATATATTTAACCCATCTTTCCATCTCCTTCAACTGATCTATTTTTCCCTTATAATGGTGAGGAATGCATTGCTCCTTGGAAGCCATCTTGGGCTGAAGTTCCTAGTTTTTTGATGCCTAGTATTGGCATCACTAAGAGGGAGAAGGATATGGAAATTTTAGACTAGGTTAAGGATGGAGAGGAGATAAATTCTTGTGAGGAAACATTAGATTGTGATGATAGTGAATATGACATTTCTTGTGTTGAAGAAGAATCCTTGGAGGAGTTCCTTTTAGATTCCAAAGAAGAAGAGGAAGAGGTTTATCTTGTTGTTCCCCTTCATGATGCTGATTAAGAGAATAATGATGACTTGTGGTAGAGATTTGAATACATTTGCAATGAATTTGAAATCCTCAAGGGGCCTATAATTCCTTTGGAGATAAATATAAGAGATGGTAAGAAAAAATACATGTTTCAAGAAGAATATATGTGGCATACTTATATGAAAATGTTCAAATAATATGAAGATAGTGAGAAGGAAAGACTCTTAAAAACACAAGCCCATGCTATTGAGGAGCAAGTATGTGTTGAGAGGTATCATCATAAAGAGGCTCTAAACCATGATGGAGTAATCTATGATGACTATGAATCTTTCAAAAATAGTTTGAAAATTCATTCTAGAATCACATGTGAAGTTGCTCCTACAAACATCAATAATGAGTTTGAACAATAAACATTACTAGAGTGTTATAACACAACACTTCTTGAAGGTTTTTAAGAATTAGTAATAAAAGAGAAGAGCAATGAGACCTTTCAATAACACATGGACATTCAAGGAGTTCTTTCATTTATGGAGATGCAAATTTTTCATAATGAGACAAAGGGATAGTACTACGAGGCATGTTTTTAAGGTTAATAAGAGTTCATCTACTTTGGATATTTGTTTGAGATGACTCCATCAAAGGGAATTCCAAGCCAAAGAACAAGAGAGAATCATGAGTCATCTAATACTACATCCAAAAGTAAGCATGCTTGGCATCCTTATTCATCTCGTGAAGAAGGAGATTCAAGGTGATTTCCTTTTCATCTAGGAAAGGGGGTATGTTTGGTTAGATGTACATAATTAGTTTTCTTTCTATTGTGTCTTGTGTTCCCTAAGTGCTTAGTAGCAAAAGTGTGTCATTGCTTTATGTGTTTACTTGGTCATATTATGTGTTATCTTTAATTTGTGTCTTTTGAGGTCAATTAGTTGTATTTTTAGTCAAGTCAAGGTCTGATCCTACTATTTTAGAGTGAATTTTACTCCCATTTCCCAATTGATGGGATAAGGCTACTTGTCCTTAACATAGACAAGCATGTTACCCCTAAGAATTACAAAAAGTGTTGACCATATTTTACTTTTAGTCAAATTGGGTGAACCCATACATATTGAATATTTTTCAAAGGTTCCCATATGTCTAAAATGGTCTCATATGTGTTTAAACACCTCACTCATCCTTGCTCTAGCCTTTGTCTAAGCCATCTTCCTTGTACTTGTCTAGTCAACCAAAGTCAATTTTGGTCAACTCTAGTAAAACATGTTGAAAGGATCAAATTATTTTAAAATTTTCCTAACATGATCATGTAAATGTTTTAAGGGGTTCTTAGGTCATAAGTTTGTCTTTTACCATGTTTCATATGTAAAAAATGCCATTTGGTCACATTTTTAGCTCATTAAATGACTTGTATAGATTTTCCAAGGAAGAATATTTGTCACCAAGTAAATTTATAACATGGAGGAGGTTATAAAATGTCAATAATTAGTCATAGGTATTCAATAATTAGTTTCATGCATGAAAATAGGGGGATCTCCTTGAAAATAGGCCATTAATGGCACTTGTACAGACTTTGTGAGCTCACCCTCAGGTAAAAACATGATTAAAGTGTCTCTTCAACTCCCTAAGGTATTTACCATACTTGTTTTTCAAATAAAATGTTATAAAGTTTAGTTTTTTCTTCTGCTCCTCCTTTCTTGCCTTCACAAGCCAAAAAGGGTCAATTTTGGAATGTTTGGTGTGAGCTATACAGGTGGAGTTGGGAGGAGTGCTATTGGGGGTTGAAAGAGGTCTAAGTCAAATTAATTTTAATGGCACAAATTTTTAGTTTAATTTATCTTCCTTTATTAACCATTGCTAAGAAGCCATGTATATTTTTATGCCCTTGCATCCATAAGGAGTCCCTATTTAACCTTATTCTAGAATAATTTTCTTTATTTTGACAAGTTGGTTGTTTTTAGGTGTTCTCAAGGTGGTATAAATACCTCTCCATAAGTTTTTTCCTTGTCCTCCTAGCTTTTATAGGTCTCAATAACTCAAGGGGTCTCTTCTAAGCCTATTTAAGCTAGGCAACCATGAAGGTTCATTACATGCATTAGTATATCGGAATATCACATTAAGTAGGAGTTTTAGAGAGTGGTTTTAAGATAACCATGGTGAAAATAAACCCTTTAATGATTGGTAAAAAATATAGGTTTGCCCATGAGGCCCAAATTATACACATTGTCCACTTTTTCCTTCTTTGTCTACTATTTTCATCTACAAGCAGGTGATTTCTACATGGATGAAGGTGTTTTGAAATTAATTTCAAAGTGTTCTTGTTTGATGTTATAAATTTTAGGGCTAAAAAATACATTTTGAGTATTAGGATTCTTTTAAAAAACTTTTTCTTACTCATTTCCATCCTTTTTTCTTACATACAACAAATACATATATTTAGGTGTTATTTGTCGAGCTAAAGAGGTTTGTATGGAAGTCAATTGATAGGGTTGAATCTACATGATGACTATGAAATAAGTTGATATCTTGGGGAACATGTTTAAGACCCTTGATATCCAAGTATGGTGTTGAGATAATTTGCTAAATAAATACCCTAAATTCGGGAACCTTTCCTTGAGTTGAGAAAATAAAGAGCTCCTCCCTTTTGTGATTTTGATTTAGAAATTCAAGAGGAGGTTTGAAGAAAGATAGTTTTGAACATTTTATAGTCTTAATATAGGTCTATCCACTTGTAATATAAGGTAAATGGAAGATTAAAGGAACCTATTAGTTTAGGTTCTCAAGTCATGCCTTTACACACTGAAATTGTTCAATGTCATCTGCAGGTTTCTAATCCTAAGAGACTCCTAATACCAAAAGAACAACTATAAAGGTCTAAAACCTAATATATATATATTTTATGGGTGAATAACATACCATAATTCCAAATAATATATGGAAAATGTGAAATTTAATTTTGATATTTCACACTAGCCTACAAAGAACCTAAAAGTCTCCTTTTTTGTATAATTGGCACCTACAGTTGTATGAAAATGAAAGGTCTCTTGGAATAATAACTAAAGGGATAGTTTTGAAATAATTTGTTGAGTAAGATGACTAAGGTGAAATTATGTTACCTCATGATCATGGTAAAATGTATAATTAATGGTTTCAAGCCTAATCCACCTACCCTATTCATACATAGGCCTTACAATGTGTGCCTACAACTAGGTAGGAAAACATGAGTTTTGATGTCTTGATGGTGTTTGAAGGGTATTTAAGGTATGAAATAGGTAAAATTAAAATATTTTGACCTAATTAGACTTAATTAGGATTTTAAAACACCATAGATAAGTTTTATCAGAGCCACCCCCACCTATAGGCATGTCTACAAGGTTGTCTCACTCAATAAGGGTAAATTCATATTTGAAACTAAAAGTACATCAAAAGGCATAAGCATGATGGGAAAATTGTATGTTGAATTTATCACCATAAATTATTTAAAATTAAGTCTTTAAAACTAGATTTAGGCCTCAAATCATGCAATGTATACCTACAAGTGTGACTGTGGAGGTAAATATATTCACAATCAAGGATTAGAAGGTCAGTCTTGGAGTTGTAAGAATGTGAGGAACATATGAAATTGGGAGAGATTATTGAATAGTATCACATATCCATGTTTATTAAAAAAACATCATGAAAATATCATGATGTATCTTGAGCAGATAAGGAGTTTAAACCACACTTACAAAGTCCATGGTTTAATACCCTGCACAGATTGTCTTGAAAAGGTATACCTTAGAAATTGGGGAAGTTTAAGGGTCTATAATCATCACCAAGAATTGAAAATTTTCATAAATAATCCTTGGGAGTTAAATAATCCCCTCTAATGGTTTTTTTTGGATATAAATAGGGGAAGTTCCCCCTATTTTATATGAGATAGGGGGAACTTCCCTAGGCTCATAAACTAGTAGTTTCGAGGAAAAGAGATGAAATGGTGGACCAAAAAAATAAAAGACCATATAAGATGGTTGGTGAAGTTTTAACATGCATATTACAACATGGAAATCCAAGCTATAATCTTTGAGGTCAAATAGGGTACTCCATGTAACAAGGTTTGTAGGTAAGGTAGTTAGATAAGGTATAATCCTTATCCCAAATGAGAGGTCATTTCTAATTTTAGACTTTAGAAATAATTATAACTATTTAGATAACATTCATGGGAGTTAAATTTATGTGTCTAAGCCATATTATAGGTATGTAAGGTCAACAAGGAGGTTTAAACTATAAAGTTTACAACTAGGCCTAATAGGCCTAGTACCTAGAGAGGAGTCCTATCACTTTTAGGGCCAGATGACCAGTAAAACTTGTTGAAATATGTTTATAGGATGTTGATATAGGTTTTGGAACCATAATTTTGTAGATGAATCCACCAAAAATCCATTTCTTGGCTTAAAGTATAGACAAGCCTATGTAGATTGCTAAAAGGACATGAGTGGCTAACTTGGAATGCTTGGAACTTCCATGAATCTTTGCATGGAACCTAAAGGTGTTCATAAGTTTTGGGGAGGGTCCCTAAGAAGACCTATATTTCATCATTTTATTAATTTAATGAGGTATCTTCATAAATAAATGCTAAGACCTAAAACCACTCTAAAACTCTCACAGACCCCAACTCAAACCTGAAGGAGAAAAGATTTCAAACAAAGCATCCAAATGGGGTAAAGTGACCATGAAACTAATTAGAGGTGGTAGATTACTCTCCAAGTCCCTATATCATGTGATTGAGTTGTACCCTACTTAAATTAAAGAGGTACAACAAGGCTTATTTTGATATATTTGTGTGTTTTATAGTTGTGGAGAAGTTATAGATGATGTAACCACCTTTAAGAGAGAGATTGAGACTTTTTATAATTATAAATAGTAATATATTGAGTTTTTTATCTCCTAAGTGTGTCTACTACCTTCTTTATCTCAAGAAATCATAATGAACAAGCATTGAACACTTAGTGAAAATAGTGAAACTCCAATTGGGAAGCCTTTTAAGGCTTGATTCATGAACTTGATGACTTGGAAACTTTTTATAGGTGTCATTCCTTATTGTGCATGGATATAATTTTAATAATTAGAGGAATTTTGTGTGCCAAGTGTGAGGGGTGCATGGGAAGGAGTCACTTGTAACTTTTTGAGATGATTTCTCATGGATAGAAAGATATGAATGGTTTTAAACCATTCTAATGCATGTAGGGGCTTATCAGTAACCCCTCCCTCTTAGATAAATCATTATACCTAACTGTATTTAGTGATGAGGTAGTTTTGTGAAGGAAAATCATGGAAATAGTTTTTTATGAAAGCAAGAGAGAATCTACACCACATATGGAGGAGTTAGACGAATTTGAGGGACATTTTTACTTGTTTTTCCTTGTAAGACCTATCTCATTTTTTATTCCATTCTATTTGAACTCATTATCCTTGATTGAAAACTATTTTAGTGACTCTTGAGCCTCACCTTATCTCTCTTCTCTCACAATTCCTATATATACTAGCCTATTTGGCTATTATATAGATCTCTCCACCTGAGTATGGTGAAGCCCTACTCAATTTTTTCCTTAAACTAATAAATAATGTTGTTTTACCTCATTAAAAACTCCATGAAGTGCATGCTATGGTTTTTTGTCTTGTACAAGTGTATTTTGCTTACCTTGAAATGATATCCTTCTTAATGCCTTATGTAGTTGAAAGCTCTCTTTTGTAGGTCAACAAGAAGTGTCTAATGTGGATTATAGGTATATTGAGTAGCTCATTCATTAGTATTTCTAGAATACATATTATTTAAGTCCTCCTATCAAAAACTCTCTTCAAGACCCCATGCTTTAAACATTGATGTAAAAGAGGAGTGTTTGATGGATGAAGTATATGTGTAGTTTCTCTTTGGTTCCAAGTGAATTATAAGTGGTGTGATTAGACCATCTATTTGTTGTATCATCTCCCATAGATTATATTTTTTTCAGTTATCTCTCTCCCTTTTCACACCTCAAAAGTTAGTAGTAGGATTGATTTATAGTGGTACATCAAGGTAACTAGACCTAATCTATAAATCCACCTCAAATTTGGGTCACCCACAACCTTGAGGTGGTTCCATTGTGCCACTTGAATGAGGAGATACTTGTCATGTCCTCAAGCAGTGCAAGTTCAAGTGACAACACTTAGTATTAGCCATGTTTGTATAAGTGAGAATATGGAAAAAGTGGATGTCAAAGAGAGTAAGGTAGTTATAAAATTTTATAATTACTTTTATGTCCATTTTATCCCTCTTTAATGCATCTCAATTTGTTTTTTATCCATCAAGGCAAATAAAGGTTAGTAGGAGGGTTTCTAGTCCCCTAGACTATTAATGATTTTTCATAAAATCTTGATGTCCAACCCCTAGAAAAATTCCCACTGAGAGAAACTAATATACCCCCTTTAACTATCCCCAACCCATTTAGGCCTAATGTAGCTCATTTGTATAGGTCTGAGTGAAAGAACATGGCCTCTGAGATCTTATAGTGTATTTTAGGTAGGCCTGATAGGATTTGAGGCCAAAATGACCAATTTTATGATGTTATATACAAATTAATATCTATAATAAACCCCAAAATATACTTTTAATTTCCTCAAGGTGATTATGAAGGATTTCATGGTTATATGAATAGGGTTAGGCCTCTGAGTGTCCATATCCAATTTTAGGCCTATAGGCCTAGCTATGTCTAACTATATATTTGATCCTTATGAGGGTTTCCAATGAATACAAAATCCTTAAAACACTTTGTTCATTTATAATTCAACCTTAAACAACATCCAAAATAATTAAAAATATGTAGGTTACCTTATTCATGGAGTGCCCTTTGTTTGAGACAAAATAGAGGGCATCTCCCCTATTGACCTAGATAAAGTGAGAATATGAATATATTGATTACATTATTATTAATTATAAACTAAATTTCAATGTTTTATCTCATCCATAGATCTTTTAGCATCCCTGCTTCCCAAAACTAGATTCCATGACTTAACTATGCAAGGTTTTGGACTGACTAAGTGTGGTATTTGAAAACTAGTCTTTTACCTATTCTTTGTGTTTTATGACCTCATGAAAATGTGTTATATAGGTTTTAAAAAAAATTCAACATGTTTATCCATCTTTTCCTTTTCAAACTTGACCTATACATTAGTTTAGTCTGTTCTACTAACTATGCTAGACTATAGTTGTAACATAGATTTCACAAATTTGTTTTAGGTGCTCACCTTATGTTTTTTATGAGTACCACATAGGAGGGTGAAGGTAAACATCTGATAGTTCTCATACCACTTCATAACACTTTCCTATAAACCAATATTACCCTTTCATTTTTCTATCTAGTCTATTGACTATATCACCTATAGGTACTCATTTGGAGAGTCAAGATTTCCTATAGGTGAACATTTTCTTGTTTGAGCACTTTTATTACACCCTTTGATCTCTGCTTAAGTCACTAAGGACCATTCCATAGTTGGATGAACTAACTTATGCATTTATTTCATGATCCCATCTTCATTTATTCAATGTAATGGTGGAAACACAACCAATAATGGTTTGGGGTGCATTAGTGTACACACTTTTACTTTAAATTCCACTTATCATTCATCAAACATTCAAACTATTATAAAGATATAAAAATGCATGACAACCATTCATATGAGCATGAATAAAGAACATAACATAAGAACATAAGAGATATATGAGAAAACCCTATAGGGGATAAAACCCACTGACACACCACTTGGACTACATTCCTATAAGAAATGAATCAAAATTTTGTGAGACACCAACCCCATAAGGAGAACCAACCCCTCACTAGTCAAGCACCAACTCAGCTAGTCCTTTACTAATTTCCAAATTTAAAGGAGGCACCAACCCCCTAAGTGAATCAACACCAACTCAACCAATTTAAAGATAGTTCTACAAGATCCAACTTTCAAGGCAGCTCCAACTCCCTCTTGACTAATCACCAACTCAACCAAGACAAACTTGATCACCTTCAAAACACCTAGTTCCTCAATCAATAGATGATGACCTGTTATTCATCTCTATATCTTCTCTATCCTCTATCATCCATAAATAACATGTCTATGATGCATCTATAATGGTATCTCAATTGAAAATCAACTCATTTATCTCTCCTCAACCTTCTACCCCTCTCAAAATAGGCTCTAGGCTTCTTTGCTCAAACATGCCTCTTACTAGGCTTATTAGATCAACTAACCTTATTATTCACACTTATAATTATTATTTTATATCCATTAATAATCCTCTTATCCCCTTTAGTTATCTACATTACCTACTTATACTCCTTAAATATCTCTTTTCTTTGCTTTCTCTCACATCCCTTAACTAGACCAAATAGGCCTATTAGACCTTGTATAATACAAGACTCTTGCTTGCACCATTATTGGTTAGAAAAACATATATAAATACTTATATCACCCTCAAAATATATCAATACACACATTTCATATAATAATATGATCAACATTAGGTTGTCCAAACTCATTTAGACCTTAATCTTCTTCTAGGCCTACTTAGAGACCTAATGCATTAGGTTTATCTTAAGCAACACATTAAAACTTTAACCATTATGGCCTGTTTGGACCTCACCAAAGAAATAAAACATTTAAAAATTTTCATTGGCATCCTAAAATTACATCCTCCATTGTCAATAAGTCACACATCTTTCACTTTCTTCATGAGAACTCCATTAGGCCTTAAAGACCTATTAGGCCTAATTACCCCAAAAACATTATCTACAAAGATACAAATCAAACACACTATATAAAAAATTTAAATTCAAAATACACATATGGATGGAAAATTTATGACTTGGGGTCATCAAAAAATATATTATACATCTTATATCAAGCTCTAAACACTTAGAAACACTACTTCCAAAAGATCACTTTGATCTACCAAAAAGCTCAAAAACATAGTCAAGAACTTTGATCATCAACATGTATAAAGGCACTTTGAAAAAATCCAAAATAATTTATAATATCCCATGGAACCTATAATAAATCAAAAAATGATTTATAAAATTCCAAACTAGTCAAAATGACATAGGAACATCAATCTTACTCATACATAGAAAACTACCTAAGTGCTCCAAAATTCAATCTTGAAGAATGTTATCTTTAGATCCTCTAAGGACACTTAAATGACTTATAATTCATAATAATAGTTCTTATGTGACCTATATAACACCATAATATATGTGTGTGTGTGTGTATATATATATATATATATATATATATATATCATTAGTTCTAGTGTCAATCATTAGTCTTGCAGACCAATTTGTCAACCTTATGTTTTATAGTTCTTGCTCAGCTAAATAAGCTATTTTGGATTCCATATTAAAACCTATTAAAATGAATCTAAACCTTAAATAAATAATTTATAGGTATTTTATGTCATAAATAATAACATAATATTCATTATATGCATCATCTAAGTGCATATATCCTTTAACTCATCAATCTCACTTACTTATAACTGTCATTCTACCTTGTGAACCAGTCATGGTGAACATGCATTACAACACCTTTGTAAACAAAATAAAGAGGTATTGATTAATTATTATGATAATTATACATATTTAAAACATCTCCAAACATAAATATTTATAATTAAAATGGTAAATATAAAATATATAGACCAATCTCTGAACCTTACACCTTCACTGTCACCTTTTTACTAGATAGGTCATCTTGTGAGCAACATTTGAAACATTTTCAATGACATAAAAGAAATATAACCAATATTTACATGTTTTATAGTGTTTAAAAACAACCTAAATTAATTTGATCCATTCTTAATCCACTATAACATATCCCTAAACTCATTCTCATTCCTGCCTAGTTTTTCTCACTATCTTCACTATTAGGCCTTTTAGAGATAAGCCAAATTACAATACCATTTTATCATATTTTAATTGTATAACATACTCATAAATCATAATTTACATGAGAAATAAGTCTCAATATTCAACCTCCATCCATTTGTATGCTTTGACTTGGTCAACCCTACCTTCTATACCAAACTTTTGAGAAACAAGGGTTTTCTTATAGCTTCCACTCACTCATCTAAACAATAAATGACACATATAGGTATGTGTAAGAGTATTTTACATTATAAAATCATAAAAATATCCTTACCAATCCATTTTGGTCACTCTAAAATAAAATCTTCACCATCAGGTCACTATAAGGGTTTAAAGAGGGTTTTAGACTAGTTTCCATTCTTAACATTTTTTATAAAAATCTACCCCTAAAACCAACTAATAAATCTTGGAAAATATTATTAGTACCTTTTACATCTCACCCTAAGATCTCAACTTCCCATGTAGTAGTCACACGTGCCAATAAGCATCAAAAGTTCTTTCTCGGGTCTATAACTTTTCATTCTAACACTTGAGAAACCTTAAAACCCACTTTTCATGATTTATCCTTCAAATCAAGACATAAAAATGCATCAAAACACTTGTAATAAAATTTAAGACCTCAAACCATGCTCACATGAACTCACAAACCTCCAAACCTGATCATGATGCCTCATCATGCTACCTAGGGTCTTAAGACTAGGCCCATGAGAAGACCACCAATGAGGAAAATACCCATTTGTCTCACTCTGAGAGTCATGTGACTAACTCAACACCTTTCTCAAATGGTCTAACACTTAATTTCAAAACTTAAATTCCATACATATCCATATCATCATCATACCTCTTCAAGCCATATCCATGTTTAAGAACTAGTCTATCAAATAGACCTACTAAGTACCATACCTATTTGAGACCTTCCTTCTACTGTATATGTATTTTAAAACTAAATATCATGCCAATAAACCTCATACCATGCTCAAATACTAATACACATATTCTCACAAGCCTCAGTTCACTCTCTTCACCAGGCTTCACTATACATGCCTTCACTAAGATAAGACTAGGCTTTGGCAACACCTTATCCACAAAGACTTGCTTCTTATGAACTTATCATAATAATAAATTAAAAACTATATTTATTATTATTTATCATATTATTAATAATCAATCATTGATCATAAGTTTGTCACATCTCAACATTTTTCGAAGATCTTATGTAGAACTCAAGAACCTGCTAGATCATGCTTAAGCCATTATGATCACTTACCATGCAAATTCACAAGATAAACTGTGGGAAACTAAAGAAACTTAATTACCTTTAACATAAATGACAACATCAACATCTCAACACACCAATAAGAACATACTTCAATAATCCTCCCTTTTTTATTGATGGAAAACATTATAACATAGTATATCATTCTCATCTCCTCAAGTTAGATCTCTTCCAAGCTGGTATTTATCCCAAATAAGTATTTATACCCATTTTAAATTAATTATAAAGGATAATATCTAACAATAATATTGATCCTTGGACCTAGAACAACTAAAAACACACCTTTTCTCCAAATAAGATTACTCTTCCTTAGATCAATCCAAATAGAAGTTTAACTCACCTTAGGTTCATATCTACTGAAGTAGACAAATTCTTAATCACATAGCTACAAATCTCCACCTAATACCATGGTATCATTTTAATTTTCCCATACCATCATAGGCCTTCATACATATGAACATCATTATTCTTTCTTGATATGTAGTAACATCTGAAGAAGGAACTTCTTCTTTGATAAAGCACCTTCTTGGAAATAACAATCATCTTATAGAGACCTAAATATTAATATTATATAAAAATAATATAATTATTCTAATGAAAAATCTTAGAATCTAAACATATTCATTGACCATGTTTCATATCAAAATATTCTTCAAGCAATAGTCTATCCCCTTTATGTTTCATAATCCACCATGGCTCAAACTAGCTCAAAATAATTTCCATGTAGTAAAATGCCTATTAGGTCTATGAGAAATTAATTATAAATTTTAAAACTATCAGGTATTCACCTATTTTAATTAAATTTATGTGGTAATGATTCAAATCAACTAACTCTGTAGTCATCTTACACTAACTAGCTTCTCATGGTTTCACTGTTTCATAAAGTCTTGAAAACCTTATTCATGCCAGTCAAGTCATATGTTTTAAATACCTGCATCATCACCCAAACTTACCATGTCCACCATTGATCATTCCCATAAGATATATTCATCTTCTTAGGTCTTTCAAAAACATATGCACTCATGATTCCAATGAACTCCTTTGTTGTGTCTTGTTACCTCAATGCATATATGCTCAATAACCATAAAAATACAAACAAGGATACTTGGTCATAACTTTATATATTATGAATTTTAAATAAAAAATCATATCACTAATAGGTCTCATCAACATAATCAAGCCTCTTAACATTCCTTTGCTCTTCTATGACAGCTTCATAGAATCTACTTAGGTCCTCTAGTTTTTACGATCAATTCATTCTTCACTTGAAGACCTCTGCCTTATTACAAGGCTTAAATCAAGGTTATGAAAGACACCTTGATTCCTTGACATGTTCCTTACTCTCAAAATTCCTTCAAATTCCTTCTAGACCATCAACTTAGGTTTGATCTTTGACTTAGCTTCTACATAATGCTGAGGTTCCTTTGACACTTTTTCCACATGTGATGCACTAAAAAAATATTTATTCAAACCAACTTATTGAATTTCATCTAGATGAGATTTAATATCATTAATTTTATGCTCAATAAAATTTAATTCTATTATATATCATTTTCAATAGATATGTAATTTATTCCTTCTATAAGGAGGATGCTAATGTTGTACCTAATCACCAAATAAATAAATATAATTAAGTAAAATAGTTTAAATAAATATAAATTATAAATTTTGAGGTATGATTTCATATCATCATATTATAAATCTTACATGAACCTAAGAAAAAATAAAAAACCCAAGCCCCTTATCTTGAAATTGTATCTAAAAAATAATTAATCAATGCTAGTCCCTTTTGATAAATGTTTACAATTTCTCCATTCAAATCCTTTTCCTGATATGTTAGCTTTCTAAACACAAAATCATAAGTCAATAATTTACTATGTTTACCTCAACTTTTTTTATTGATGAGGATAATATCATGAGTACCATATTTTACCCAACATGTAAGATTTATGCTTTCAATATTACTCATAAATAGATCACTATTGGAGCTACAAATATGAATGACCAATAACTTTGCTTCTAGATTTTGGATTTTACTATAAAGTTGTTTGTAGATCTAATTCAAATTCAATTGAAATGTATATCTATTATAAATCATGTTTTTCCTCCTTAATTTATCTTGAATGGTATTTTATGTTGTTTTGATAACACCATCCTCTAGATTAGCTCCTAACATTATGATTTCCATAATACCCCAATAAGTTTCATTTTTACATTCATATCTAACCATGGATTATTCATAATTATAAAAAAAAACATTAGATCTCCTCATTTTATGATTTAATGAAGTTTCATCTACATCAACAATATGTTTGTTATCATTAGGAATGGACACATCCTTTGAAATTTCTTACATTTATCTTATTTCTTATTATTTTTAATAGAATTGGCTGTCATTAGCACCAATGTCAACATCATGTTCATTTGGAGTTGTTAAAGTTTTAAATGTAACCTTTATAACCTTATTAGACTGTTAGCTTTCCTTTGTTTTTTTTGTATGTATGGATCTAATACTATAGTTTAAACTTTTAGTACTCTTTATTTATTTTTTTACTTCTTCCTTGTAAATGTGGAAGGTGTTGATGAAATCCATGATTTTTCCTCTGTAGAATAAATTTCCCCCAACATACATGAAAGTGGCAAAGAAAAATCTTTCAAAAATAAAATATAACATTTTGGTATTAAATATGTTAGAATTAATATCATCTCACTTAGAATAATATATAAATACCTAAAAGTAAATAAACAAACATACTTTGATTGTCTCAA
Organism: Torreya grandis; assembly: GCA_037957365.1. Lineage (NCBI taxonomy): Eukaryota > Viridiplantae > Streptophyta > Pinopsida > Cupressales > Taxaceae > Torreya > Torreya grandis. The sequence goes on from JARHVA010009023.1 coordinate 88,026, forward strand.
TGTCTTCCACCATAGATGCACATAGTTGTTTTACAACCTTATTGTATGTTATAATTTATTTTTTTCAAAATAATACCTAATACTACCATATGTTTTGGCTTATTTCATGAGTGCATAAATAATATATTTATCCGACACCATGAATGTAACAATCTAATTAGTTAATAATTTGATTTTATGTATTCAAAATCAACAAAATACAAAAATATATTTTGTTCATGAATGCTATGTTTTTTCTTCACATACTAATAATGGCCATTTTTTACCTCTGAAGTGGATTTCCAATATATAACATTCTTTAAAAACTTTAAACAAAAGTGTTATAATTTTACTAGATAGTAGTCTTGGAAGCCATAATTATAATTTTGCAAGTTATAATTGTAGGTTTTGATCTAGAGACATTCATAAAGAACCTCCTTGATTCCATTTTATCTTGGCAAAAATGTAGAATATAATTTATCATTTTAATAATAATATCATTTCTACATTTTTAAATTTAAAAAAATTATAAATAATTAATATGAAAAAAATCACCCTAATTTTTTTTAAACTAAAATATATATAGTAAAATAAAAATAAACATAAAAAATTAAACTACTTTGAAAATATAAAAAATTAAACAAATTAAATTAAATTAAAAAATAAAACATTTTTTTAAATCATAAAATAAAACCATGTACTAAACAAATTAAAAATTTTAATATATATTTAAAAAAATTAAAATGCATTTAAAATAAATTGCTCAATAAAGACCCCTCTTTGCTATCTTGGGTTTCTCCCCTCCCCCTTGGGGACCCCCCATCCCCTTCCTCCCTCTTTCCCCCTTGGTTGACAGGAAATTGGGACAATACTCTGACCCCCTATCTCCTTCTTAGGATTCCCCTTAGGATTAAGGGCTTGTTGCTTGTCCTAAATCCAAAAGAGGTAGGAAGAAAGTTAACCTTGAAGTTACTCTTAAACTGGTTGGTAGATTTAGAATCTTAACTAGAGCTCTATAAAATACAAAAGAGATTGCTAATGGCTCTTAGCAAACTTGTAAGATCTAACAGGATAAAAAAATGAAAGTTCTTTCCTAGAATGTTAGGGGTCTAAATAACCCCAATAAATAAAGGACACTTTACAACATGGTAAAAAGGGTTAACCCCTTTATTTTGCCTATTTAGGAAACCAAAATGTCTAATTCTACTTTCAAAATTAGCATGACATAGATTTGGAAAAATGCCCATGTCCTTGCCTTAAAATCCATAGGTACATCAACAGGACTGGCTATCTTTTGGAGTCTTAATGCTCTAGAAGGTGACATTGTTTAAAAATCCTCAAAACAAATATTTGTCTTATTCATGGACATTACAAGAAAGGATAAATGGATTCTCACCAATGTTTATGCCCCAAACTCCAAATCTACCAAAAACCTCCTATGAAAGGCACTTGTGGACTTTTACAAGAACTACACCAATTGGAATTGGATCGTGGCAAGGGATTTCAACACTACTCACCCTAGGGAAAAAACAAGGTGGCCTAATTGACCTTACTGATAGCATGCTATAATTCAATGACTTCATTGCAAATGCGGGCTTAGTAGACATGGATCTCAATGAAATCCCTTATACTTGGTCTAACAGAGGACTGGTAGAAAATTGATCTAGGTTCACCTTGATAGATATTTGATCTCCCTAAATTGGGACATTATTTATTCTAGCAAGCTCTTCTCTCTACCCAGAATTGGGTTTAACCATAATCCCATGATTTTTGAAGCTGATAAATTCTCTAAGACCAAATGTAACTGTTGACGTCGAAGATTGCACCCTTGGTAGGAGGCTAAGCTCCTACCTTCTCCTCAAAACTATGGAAACTCCCCTCTCACCTATGGGACTGGCGAAGCTGGAGGGGAGAGTCTCTAGATAAGGGCTACCTCCCTTTGATGCATCATGTTTGTTCCAACAAGTGCAAATACATACATGTATAGATACATAAATTGGGGGATGAAAAGGGAGAAAGATTGTAGGAATACAAACTACTCTAAGGAGGTGATACATCAAAATGAAATGACCTTCTCACATCTACACTTAAAACTAGACAAATGCATACATATGCTTCAGACTTGGCAGAAGGACCAGGCTACAAGAAAATGGCAAGGAGGCTCTCATGAAAACCCAAAAAATAGAGACTCACTAAGGTGCTATGAAATGCACACTGTAAGTAACCTCTTTTATTCTACACTCTCAAATAGAGCTCTTCTCCTGTCAGATACAAAATGGCACCTTGTAGACAACAGGTATGTTGGTGTTGGACCTGTGAAATCATCAAGAGACAATGACTAAACATAAACAACACTCAACACATACACAGAAATATCTCTCCAAGAAAAGGTAAAAACTATGTTTATTGATTCAAGTGAAAATTTTGCCAGGGCTACGCCTTACAAAATGTGAAGAGATGTTTCTTAAAATGACAAGTGTTCAATATATAAGAGAAGTAAGGAGGCCCATTTGGCACTCCTTTTTTACAAGTGGCCTATTGCCTCCCTTCATTGGGAAGAACAAGTCGCTCAAAACATTAATGAGCTGGGCACTTTGTCTATTTGAAGTCTACCTTTTCAAGGTCAATACACAGTTTGTCTACTCATTAAATGTAAAATGGAGAAACCGGTTGCATTGATAGCTATTTGCATCCCTAATGATCAATTCACAGGAACTGTTTCACCTACCAGAGTCACTTCTCAAATTGGTGCCACTTGGACTAATTGTTTATTCGTTTCATGCTTGTCTCCTTGTCTTTTCTCAATTTTGTCTCTTCTGGCTCCTTCGGCCCTCGGGGGAAAATTCTTAGTGGGTCACTGCATTCTCGCCCCTTGGTTAGCTCTCTCTCAGTTTGAAAACAAATGGCCATTTTGTTTCACTAAATTTGACGTTCATATGGCCGTCATTGGTTTAAAAACCAATGGCTAACTTGTTTTGTTAATTTTGACGTCCTTTGGGACATCACCATCCCCGTCAAAATGTCATCAGGTCTTCATGGCTTCTCTGTGGCTTCACTTCCTCTTAGCACCTTTTCGGGGGAAGGTGACCCTCTAGCTCTTTGAAAGTGTCCCCTTTGTGTTTGGCTGAGAGTCCCCCACAAGGGCACCTACCCTTCGGGGTCCTTCAACGGGTCCTTTGGTCCTCTAGATTTTTCCCCAGGTCCCCGTAGACAATTTCTTGGGTTTTGTTTATTCTATGTATTTTCCATGGGCTTTTGTCCACAGACATTTTCTTGTAGACAAAAAGTCCACAAAAATTCTACCCAGCCTTTGCTTTTTTTATTTGAGCTATGCCTAAATTCCTTCAAACTTTTTATTCGAAGGAATTCCTTCAGGCAAAAAGTCTGAAGGAATTTAGGACTTAGTCAATTTTGACAAATTTGAACTTTGAACAAAACCAAACTTACCTGGGTCTTTTTCCTTTGAAGCGCCTGCCCTCCACTAGGGAATTTTGAACTTGAAGACTCCCCTTCGGCTAAGGGCATACCCTTGAACCAAGCCATTGAACCAAAAATGGTTCAATAGTTCAAGGGTTCAACCATTGTGCACCGATGAATTAGTGAACCAAGGCCGATGAACTTCTTGCTTTAAACCAAGCCCATTGAACCAAGCCAGTTGAACCAAAAATGGTTAAACCATTGATGAATTAAGATTTTAAACTTGAAGATGGACCTTTTGAACCAAAGGTCACTGAACCACTTGAACCAGGCCATGAACCAAACTCATTGAACTTGTGCAAATTGAAAATGACTGGCATGGATAGCAAGGGAAGAAGGGGACCAAAAATTTTGCCTAGGGCAAAATTTGGTCAACAAATTGGTGACTCCCAGGGGAAGCATGCCTGTTATGCTTAGAGACTAGTTGCCTTGCAATCCATTGGGCATAGAGTTAGATTGTAGCTATGAAAGAGTTAGCAACAACCCCAAAAGATTTGATAATCAAACATGAAGCTTTTATCCCATATGCAAATGGAAACACACAAGGCTAAAAAACACTACTTGTGCAAACTGCACTTAGGGAAAGTAGGAAAAGAAACTGAAAACAAACTACTATATACAACTAACCAAGAATATTTGCTTCCCTCCCAAATCAAAGGGAGAACTTCTTAATTCCCCTTCCTAGAAAAATGACTTATGGTGCCAAACAAGTAGCTAAATGAAAAGGAGATTTGGTGACCTTCTCCTCTTGCCTATCACCTGAGTCGACTGGTACCAAGTGGATCAAAATCAAACATGCTTCCAACATATATGTACTCTACTTGTTCTTGGAAGCTTGTTGAATGCTGGTCCTTCATATTGGTGCTCCTCACCAAGAAATTGATGGCTTCTAGCTTATCATCATAAGCCTTTTGATCTACACACTCCCTCTGTGATGTATCATGGTCTAACTTGTTTCCTTCTACCTCGTTGAAGACTCTGTCAGACTCATCCTCTGCTTCTTTTTGGCCTTCTTAAAGAAGGGTGATTATGGTGATGTCTAAAATGGACTCACAAAATGATTTCTCATCCCATAGAACATCACCTCTCTGTTCAAAGCTCTCTTCTTCAAGGCATTCCTCCAAGAAGACAGACCTCTCCTTTTCCTCCTCAGATCAGAACCTCTAGATGTTCAAAGGTATCTTCCTGATCCTCCTCCAACTCAGGATCTTCAATGTAATCATCCTCCTCATCAAAGTATCAAGGAAGTTCATCAAATAGAGGGGAAAAGAGCTTACCATGCATTTGTCCCTCCTCGTATTGCTAGAACATCTGCATATATGCAAGACCTGCATCTTCTCCATTATCATTGGTATCTTCACAAGAAATAATAATGATGATTCTACCTTCATTGTCACTCATGATAGCCTCTTAAAGAACTATAGATTGAATCTTCTACTCCTCACTTGCCTCCTATAGAACAGGTTCTTTCTTGAGAAGGGGTGAAGTGGGACAAGCATGTCGAAGAGGAGGTAGTCCTTGAGCTAGAATCGAATGATTCTCCTCCTTCCACTTGGTCAGCACTTCATCTATATTAGCTGCGGCTTGATATATCTCTTGGAAATGTGTAGGTGGGGTGTCTTCAGACATGGAATGTGATGTTTGGTCTGAACCATCCATCACACATTGGCTAAGGAATCTCTCTCTGAATTCTAACTCGATAATTCTCCTAGCCAGATCTTCTGGGAAATGCCTTTCCTAGAGGTCACCGGCATCATCATCGATAGGAGCAGCCTCAACTTCTTCAAGGTTTTGAAAAAAACCTTGCTTCTCCTCCTCCCTACCCCATGATTCTACTATCTTTCCCTAGTTTAGGATCTTGGAATTGAAATTTTGCTCTTGTGAATAGGCAGCAACTTTATTTTCTCCAAGGTCTTGGGGCTCTTCCACAAGGTCTGGAAGCTCGAACTCTCTTTTAAGAAGAAGCTTCATCCTAGCCTCTAAATCTTCAATTTGCTTGGCTAGATTGTCCTAAAAGAGTCTTTCTTAGAGGTCACTAGCATGATCCTCTTCAAGGTTTTGGGCTGGTTCCTGGCAATCCTTTCTCCAACTTAGAATCTGCACATCACATTGAAAAACTTGGGGAGGCTAAGGAATGCAAAGAAGAGACTATTAATGCACTAGAAAAGTCTCTAGAAGAGGGATGTGCTGGCTCATGGTACTCCCCCCAATGGAAGATTCATGATCTAAGGAGTTTAGAAGGTTCATCTCCATGGGAGGTTATTCTGATGCCCTCTGGTGTTGGAAAGCCAAGCACATGGGATTGAGAGCAGATGCATTTGATGAGCTAGAGTGAGCAAGTGCTATCTGATAAAAAGGATTTGGTGCAAAAGAGGGGGCTTTCTTCAAAATAGGAGGGGGCGCGCAAGGTTGACTACCTTGAATAAATGGATTTCTCCATTTTGCTACCTCCTCTTCCATGGCTTGCAAGGACTATGCTTGCCTAAACAAACACTCCACTTCATACATCAGCTCCTGTTGATATCTGTACTGCTCTTCCAGTCTATTAATCTACAATTCCAGGGCCACTTGCCTTATCATTATAGGGCAACTAGGAGAGATACTTGAGGTGATTCTCTAAAAATATTGAGTCTAATCATAGTCATATGAAGGAAAACAAGACCCATGATCTTGTGCAAAGGAATTAAACATACAAAAAGTAAGATTTTTGATGGCACTAGGCTATTTAACCAACAAATTCAACTCAGATTCACCATTGGTGTTGATGCAAAAACCTCCAAAGGCTGGTTGGTTGAAGAACACACCAAAACTTCTTCAACTCTTTGGACAAAACCTGTCCCAGTTGGTCCCATCAGGCGTGCCAAAACTGTTGACATTGAAGATTGCACCCTTGGCAGGAGGCCGAGCTCCTACCTTCTCCTCACAAATATGGAAACTCCCCTCTCACCTATGGGACTGGAAAAGCTAGAGGGGAGAGTCTCTAGATAAGGGCTAGCTCCCTTTAATGCATCATGTTTATTCCAGCAAGTGCAAATACATACATGTATAGATATATAAATTAGGGGGATGAAAAGGGAGAAAGATTGTAGGAATACAAACTACTCTAAGGAGGTGATACACCAAAATTAAATGACCTTCTCACATCCACACTTAAAACTAGACAAATGCATACATACGCTTTAGACTTGGTAGAAGGACTAGGCTGTAACAAAATGGCAGAGAGGCTCTCATGAAAACCCAAAAAATAGAGACTCACCAAGGTGCTATGAAATGCACACTGTAAGTAACCTCTTCTATTCTACACTCTCAAATAGAGCTTTTCTCTTGTCAGCTACAAAATGGCACCTTGTAGACAATAGGTATGTTGGTGTTGGACCTGTGAAAGCATCAAGAGACAATGACTGAACACAAACAACACTCAAGACATACAAAGAAATATCTATCCAAGAAGAGGTAAAAAATGTGTCTATTGATTTAGGTGAAAATTTTGCCAAGGCTACGCCTTACAAAATGTGAAAAGATGTTTCTTAAAATGACAAGTCTTTAATATATAGGAGAAGTAAGGAGGCCCATTTGGTGCTCCTTTTTTACAAGTGGCCTATCACGTCCCTTCATTGGGAAGAACAAGTCGCTCAAAACATTAATGAGCTATGTGCTTTGTCTGTTTGAAGTCTGCCTTTTCAAGGTCAATACATGGTTTGTCTACTCATTAAATGTAAAATGGAGAAACCAGTTGCATTGCTAGCTATTTACATCCCCAATGATCAATTTGCAAGAACTATTTCCCCTATCAGAGTCACTTCTCAAATTAGCACCACTTGGACTAATTGATTGCTCATTCCATGCTTGTCTCCTTGTCTTTTCTCAAATTTTTCTCTTCTGGCTCCTTCGGCCCTCGGGGGAAAATTCTTTGCGGGTCGCTACATTATGGCCCCTTGGTTAGCTCTCTCTCAGTTTGAAAACAAATGGCCATTTTATTTCACTAACTTTGACATTCATATGGCCATCATTGGTTTGAAAACTAATGGCTAACTTGTTTTGTTAATTTTGACGTCCTCTGAGACGTCACCATCCTCGTCAAAATGTCATTGGGTCTTCATGGCTTCTCTGTGACTTTGCTTCCTCTTAGCACCTTTCCAGGGGAAGGTGACCCTCTGGCTCTTTGAAAGTGTCCCCTTTACATTTGGCTAAGAGTCCCTCGCAAGGGAACCTACCCTTTGAGGTCCTTTGATGGGTCCTTTGGTCCTCCAGATTTTTCCCTGGGTCCCTGCAGACAATTTCTTGGGTTTTGTTTGTTCTGTGTATTTTTTGTGGGCTTTTGTCTACAGACATTTTCCTGCAGACAAAAAGTCTAAGAAAATTCTACCTAGCCTTTGTTTTTTTGATTTGAGCTGTGCCCAAATTCCTTCAGACTTTTTGTCTGAAGGAATTCCTTTAGGCAAAAAGTCTGAAGGAATTCGGGACTTAGTCAATTTTGACAAATTTGAACTTTGAACTTTGAATAAAATCAAACTTACCTGGGTCCTTTTCCTTTGAATTGCCTGCCCTCCACTAGGGCATTTTGAACTTGAAGACTCCCCTTCAGCCAAGGGCATACCCTTGAACCAAGCCATTGAACCAAAAATGGTTCAAGGGTTCAACCATTATGTGCTAATGAATTAGTGAACTAAGGCCGATGAACTTCTTTCTTTGAACCAAGCCCGTTGAACCAAAAATGGTTCAACCATTGATGAATCGAGATGTTGAACTTGAAGATGGACCTTTTGAACCAAAGGTAACTAAACCACTTAAACCAGGCCATGAACCAAATTCATTGAACTTGTGCAACTTGAAAATGACTGGCATGGATAGCAAGGGAAGAAGGGAACCAAAAATTTTGCCTGGGGCAAAATCTGGTCAACAGTTACCCATTTAGATTTGAAAGTATGTGGACCCATCACCCCAGCTTTAGAAATTCATTGAAAGAATGGTTGGAATAACCTTTTTTGGGATCAACCATGTTCATTCTCACAAAAATGCTCAACTTCTTGAAAAATAAGCTAAAAATTTGGAACAAGGAAATCTTTGGAGAAATATTTCTACAGAAAAAGGCCCTTGAAGTAGAACTCTTTACTATTGAAGAAATTAGTGATTTAGGGGATTATAATGAGCATGTTAATGCTAAATAAAAATACCTCCTATGTCATTTTCATAATTTGGAAGCAAAATAAGAGGCTTACTAGAAACAAAAATATAGATGTTTATGGCTGAAAGAAGGGGATATGAATACAAAAAATTTCCACTATTTAGCTTTTAGACATAGGAGCACTAAAAAAATCCCCTAGATACAAAAGGAATATGAAACCATTAACAAGGATGAGAAGGAAATATCCCAACATATTATTAACTTCTTTAAGAAGCTTCTCTCAAAGGATGGTGAGCCAGATAATTCACTGGTCTCTTTTGCTCTATCTAACTTTGATAATGTCTTCACAGCTATGGATAATGTTTCCCTCATCCAAATCCATTATGATGAGGAAATAAAAAGTGTTGTTTTCCTCATGGATGGCCTCAAGTATCTTGGATTGGATGTTTCCCCCTTTTCTTTTTTCAAAATCTTTAGGACATTATTCACCTGGATGTTGAAGAAGCTATTAAGGAATTCTTTCAATCCAAATCCATCCTAAAATAAATCAACAATACTTTCTTGGTCCTAATCCCCCCAAAAAAGGGGATAAAAAAACTCAAGACTTTAGGCCCATTAGTCTATGTAACACCACTTATAAGATTTGTTCCTCCATCCTAGTCATGAATATGCAACCCCTTCTTGACTCAATCATCGGGGAACAATAGGGGGATTTTGTAGCTAGCAAGAAAATCTTTGATGGCATTATCATAACTCATGAATTAGTTCACTCAATTAAAAAATATTATAAACAGGGAATGCTACTTAAAATATATATGTCAAATACCTATAACCATATTTACTAGAGGTTCTTGTTGTAGATTCTAGAAAAGCTTGGGTTAAATCATAACACCTATAAAATCATATAGAATTGTATAGCCACTCATAAGTTCTCTATCATTATAAATGGGGTCCCTAAAGGTTTTTTCCATACCTCAAGAGGTTTAATATAAGGAGACCCCCTCTCTCCATATCTCTTCATTATCTTAGATAAAACTTTGGGGAGAAGTTTGAGACATGCTAATAGCTAGGGATTAATAAAGGGGATTTTAGTAGCCCAAAATATAAATCCTATCACTCATCAACATTTCACTAATGAAATTATTATTTTAGGAGATTCTTTGACTGGGAAAGCTAAGATCCTCAAATTTATCCTTAATAATTATGAAAAAGTGTCCAATCAATGCATCAAATCTCAAAAAAGTTTCCTCTTCTTTATTAGCACACCTCCCTCTCAATAAAGAAAAATTGCTAAAATTTTAAACTTCCAAGTGGGTAACTTGTCAGATAATCATCTAGGCATCCCCCTCTTTGCTAAGAGAGTGGAATCCCAACTCTAGAATCCCCTGATTGATCATATTCATAGGAAATTAGTGAGATAGAAGGGTCATCTCCTTACCCAAGTGGGGAAATACCAGTTACTGAAGGCCTTAATTTAGAACATTCCTATGTACCTTATGTCAATCTTCAAAATACCTTCTAATGTGGCCTCTAAAATTGAAAAATTTCAAAAAAACTTTTTATACAGAGGCACTAAAGAAAGATTCAAATTTAATTAGGTCTCCTAGGAAAAAATTTTATCTTCCCAAAGCTAATGAAGGTATCATGCTAAGAAGCATAAATACTATGAATAGAGCTTTATTGGATAAAATGGGCTAGCATATGATGAAGAAGAATGGTGAATGGACAATAATCCTTAAGGATAAATCCCTAGAAGGAGGGGAAGAGGATGCCTTCCTATGGGAAGATGGCCCTACCAAAAGTTCCTCCTAGAAGGCTATATCTAGTTGCAAAGACCTTCTGAAAGGGGTATCTCATGGAAAATTGGTAATGGTGATAAATTTTATTTTTTGAGAAGATGCATGAATATCCCCCACCCCCCTCTCAACCCAAGAGAAATAGGTTAGATGGTATGGATAACTCAAATAGAGATGGTGCTCTAAGATCAAGGATTATTGGGAAATCAAGGAAGGAACTAAGTGTTGGAAAGTCATACCTAGCAAAGGTCTACCCTTGGAAGAATTGCAAGATATCAAGAATCTCAAATAGGATTTAAATTATATTCACATTCCTTCCATTCAAAAATAGGATCATTTTGTCTGGAGAGCAGAAGATAACGACACATTCAGTGTCATTAGGCTATGACATTGAACTTAATTTGGATAGTAATTGGGATTATTGGAAAAAAAATTGGGTAAATTATCTAATCCCCAAGGTTAACTTCTTCTATTGTCTAGTAGTGTAGATTAAAATTATAACCATAGAGAACTTAGCCAAAAGGGGACTAATTATCCCAAACAAATGCCTGATTTATCAAAGTGCAAAAGATTCCACTTAGAAATTTTTGGAATGCCCCCTTAGTTTATATTTATTTAATGGGTTCCACAATCACCTCAACATGACTTGGGTTAAACCCAACAACATCTTAGACCTCATTATACAATGGAATCCCCCATGGAACATTCCTTCTCTATCTTTCCTTTGGTGCCTTACCCTCCCTCATTGGATTTGGTGTATTTGGAAACTTCACAATGATAGATTATTTGGAAACAAAAGGCATCAGCTAAAGAGCATATTCCCCCATCTCTATCAAACTATTTCTAAAAATTGGAAGGCATTCCTTCCCAAATATAAGGAGCCCACCCCCTTTCAGCCCAACTCATTCTTAATAACTAGGACTTACAATAAGTTATTAGTTTTTACACAAAAGACTTAATTCAAAAAGAAACCAAATAGAAGGCCCCCTTGAGGGGTGGTTAAAACTAAATTTTTATGGAGACTCTAAAGGTAACCTAGGACCTATAGGTAGAGGAGGAATCATAATAAATTCTAAAGGGAAGATAATGGAAACTTACATAGGTCCCATGGGCAAGAAAACAAACCATCTAGCTGAAGCCAAAGCAACCCTTTGGGGTATTTAACTTATGCAGAGTCTCAACCAGAGTAAATCATTATAGAAGGGGATTCACTCAACATCCTAAATGCCTTGGAATGAAAAACTATTCTTTCACACACTATCAAGGAGCTCATTGATGATGTGAAGCACATTTTATGAACCATACCATAAGTCCAACTCACTCACACCCAAAGGGAAGGAAATGTGGTGGCAGACCTCTTTGCTAACACTAGAGTGGATCTGTAACATTTAACTAGCTATTATGATCAAGGCAACATCCCCCTTAAGTTAGTGTCATCCATGTAAAAGGTACATATGCAACATAAAATCATTATCTCCTCACATGTACAACCCCTAAACTTGATGGGCCTAATCATGATCCTATAGATCTACATTCATTTCAAGGTAAGAAGAAGCAATCATGTTAATGTTTCTTTGGTAGGCATTCTACCTTATTCAATCCCTAGCCATTTAGATTGCATCTGTAACTCTCAACTTGCTCCCTCTATTCCTACACTTACTACAACCATGGGCAGTGATAGAGATCGTTTAAAGCCAACTTCTTGTAAATAGCTTCATAAACAAAAGAAGTTCTAGAAAAAACTTAAGGGAGGGCTTATAGAGTTTATAGAGCATATTATCGAATAAAATACCATGGTGGTCTGAGATTTCATCATTGTATGGAAAAAAAATAAGGTTACCATGTGAGGTATTTCCATAAACATCTCTAAGGAGTTTATTGGCAATGTTATGGGTATCTCCTATACCAACGCTAAAGAATTCAAAGACCAGTCTAAGAAATAAGAATCCCTACAAAATTTCTTTTGAACTAATGACTTCATGAAAACTCAAAAGAAGTGATTTCTTTACATTGACCTACCACAATACTAGCCCAATGTCTATATTCAAGTCATGAGGTACATTACTATAGAAGGTAAGTACACCCTAATTTTATCACACCATGTCTTATTGCTTAATCATTTCATTAGTTTTAAAATTATCCTCCCCTATTTCCTTCTCAAGTATTTGGAAAGCACTATCCTATGCCATCAAGTTAATGACACTAACCCTATTTCCATCAAGGCCTTATCCTTCTACTTGTAAAACATGTACAAACCCTTCTAGGTTAAAAGGTTCCCCCAAGAGAATCTTCCTCTGAGTAAGACTCCCTAAAGGAGGATCCTACTGATGGATCCCACCCACCTCCTAAATTCTCTCCCCAAAATAGCTTATCCAAATCCCCACCTGATGACACACCACTTAAGTTATTGTTCATTCCCAATCCCAAACCCATCAAAATAGGGTTTCCCACCACTTCAGACTAGAAGGGTAAGGAAATTTTAATAGAGAAATTTGATAAAAGCAAAAAAAAACTAGAAAATTTCAATGCAAAGGTTTAGTAGGCAGGATTCAGCTTGGCAAAGATTATACAAGATTGGAATGAGCTTCACCAAATGGTAGATGCCATTTTTAATCTTTTGTGCATTCTACCTAGCCCCCTCCCTAATCCCCTAATTTTAAATCACCCAAGGTCCTAAAATCCCCCCTAGGTTCCCCCAATGGTGTCCCCCCAAATAAAACCCCATTACAGGCGAAAGGCAAGAAGTGACCTAGGATGATTTTTCCTAAGGAACCCATTGAAGCCCTAGGAATCGCACCAAAGCCAAGGTTTCAAAAGACAACCCCAACTTTTTGGTAAAGGAAAGTTCTATTGTTGAAGACACCCAAGAGGGTCTCTCCACATAATCTAGTTAGTTTTATATTTCTAATTTTGTTTTGTTCTAGTATATAGTATTTTTTTTGCTCATTCAACCATGAAAGGCCTATTTAAACTTTTGTATCTCACTCTTATGGTTCTAGGTCCCTGTAAAACCTAGGTTTACCTTATCAAATAAAAAACAAAAGGCCCAAATAAATGTGTGTGTATGGGTGTGTGTGGGTGTGTGTGTACACACATCCACATGTGCATGCATGCATGTTTGCATGTGTAACTCACACACACAATAATAATACTTTAAACAAACACAATTAAAAATAAATAAAAAATAAGTTCAAAAATTTAAAAAAATTAAAATTAAAAAACTAAAAATTAAAAAAAATCGAAAAAAATTTAATATATAATAAAATAAAAAATAAAAAAATAAAAAATATAAAATATAAAATATAAAATATAAAATATAAAATATAAAATTAAAAATTAAAAATTAAAAATTAAAAATTAAAAATTAAAAATTAAAAAAAAAAAAAAAAAGACAAAAGAGAAAAAAACAATATTAGGTATTGGGAGATTCTATAAATTGCACCTTACCTTTTCCACTCTCTCTTTTCCCTATCCCTTCCATTATTATCCCCTTCCCCTCCACCTCCCCCCAAATCCACACCTCCTCTCATAGTTGGCCATGATTGACATGTTATTAACTTGTTGTTACAATCAACACCGCTTACAACAAGAAGTTAATAAATCATCACTCATGGTGGTGGTGTGCGGGGGTATGTGAGGGGTGGTAAGGGTATGGAAGGGGATTGGATGATGGGGGATGTATGTGTATAAGGGGGAGGTTGGTAGAGGGAGGGATGATTTGGGAATCACCATTTTTTTAAAGGGAGGGGGAAAGAGAATCGGGGGAAGGTAAGGGTGATACCCAAAATTTCCTTCTCTCGAGATCATTTTTCCTTTTCTTAATTTTTTACATTATGTTTTTTAGTTTTTTCAATGGGATTTTTATTTTTATTTAATAAAAACACATTCCCCCTAGTTTTGGACTTTTTTCTTATAATTTTGGTTTTTTATTTCTATTTTTAATTTTTTCATTTTCCCCTTAAATGTAATAAAAATAGGGGGGTTTCCCCTTAATATATATGGTTTTGGTTTTAAAAAATTAAAAAAAAAAATCTAATTTATTCACCAAAAAATATGAAAAAACTATAGGGGTTTAGGGTTTGTTATTAAAAAATATTTTTTCTAGAAATGATGAATATTGAAAAATTTTACCAACCTTTTGAATGATAGAAACTTGCTATTGACCATATCTTTAGTGGTTCTAAAATTCCCTTATGAATTTCACCAAAGTTTTTAATCAATTCTCCCCAAAATTGAATGTAAACTGAAGATTAAGAATGAAGGGTGTGTTTATAGATGAAATATTAGGGCTAATATTATTATTTTTAGAAAATGGGACATAAATAAAAAAATTAATTACCTAATGCATGGGAAATAAAAATATTAAAATATATTTTTAATTGAAACATCTTAAAATATTAAATAAAAAGACTATAATATAAAATATAAAATAATAAATATAGTACATAATTAATATTATAGGGTATGTTTTAGAGGGTAATTTTGGAGGGAGATTTTCATTATCCAAGTTATAGGATTATTTAGGGGAGGGTGGATACATATACTATTCTATATTTTAAGGGAGAAATCATGGGTTCATTTGATAGATAAGTTTATTTTTCTAAATCACCAACATGTTGTTTACGTACCTCTTCTTTTAGTATTGGTGAATATTATTAAAATGCCTCTAATGTCAATGAATATTTAATATTTTCTCCCACTAAGGAGTTTTACTGTAGTGAAATCAACATGATTGATAATGTTGTCAAATAAATTCCTAATTTTAAAAAGTTTCAAGGCACCAATTATGAAGGGGAAGAATATGATAGTGATCCTTATTCTCAAAAGTTTAGTAATAACATCAAAAATGTAGGAAATATTCGAAATATAACTTTAAATGATGATTTTGATGATAATTTAAATGATTAAAATGATAAATTTAATCTTAATGATGACTTTAATGGAATCAATAATAACATTGATGATGACACACATATTCCTCCTACTGAGGATTGTTATAGAAGTGTCAATAATGATGATGTGAATAAATATATTCTAATTAGTGGAAATTATAATGGTAACATCATTATAGATCAGAAATATGAGGACATTTCAAATGATGATGGTATAATAATGATGAATATTTTCCTCCAAGAAGGGAATTTAAAGACATTGAAGATGATGATGTATATTTTCCTTCACGTGTGGATTTTAAAGGAACCAATGATGATGATGAATATTTTACTCCAAAGTGGGGATTTAATTAAATTAATGATGATGATAAATATTTTACTCCAAGTGAAGATTTTAAAGGCACTAATGATGATGATTAATATTTTCCTCTAAGCTGGTATGTTAAAGGCAATGATGATGAATATCATGATGATGGATACTTTTATATAAGTGGTGAATTTAAAGTCACTAATAATGATGTTGTTTATTTCCCTCTAAGAGAGGATTTTAAAGGCACTAATTATGATATTGTTGATGATGAATACTTTCCTCCAATTGGAGAATTTAATGGCACTAATAGTGTTCATTAGGATGATGATTTTACTCCAATTAAAGAGTTTCATATTATATCCAGTGACATTGACGAGGATGGTAATAATTATCCTATTGAGTTTGTTATTACTCTTAGTGATGAGATTTAAAATGAAGATGATGATGGGATTGGAATGAAACCTAGGTTCTAAGTCATTCAAGAAAACAAATTCAAGGTGGTGGGTATTCTCTTATTGAGTTTCATAGCAATGTTGAGTATAATGATAGTGAGGATGATATTCCTCCTAGTGATGAGGATATTCTTACCAGTGAGGATGATGAAATTTCCATAAAAATGGAGACAAGACTAAGAAGCACTACATTTGAGGCTAAGACCAGGAACATGACTAAACCTTTTTATATCAATCTAAAACATTTCAATTATAAAATGTCTAGGAAATAATTGATCATAGGTCCAAGCTCTATCAATTATTTGATTTCAAGTAAAAATTGTCAAAAGGAATGTTTGAAATATATAGACTAAAATTATGCATTGGAGAAAATGAAGGCATACTTTCAATGAATAAAAACATGAAAAATTCATATTTAATGAGATGCATGATATCTACATTAATAGGTTATGGTTATTGCATTGGAAATATGTTATTTTGTAGAAAAAAATTCAAAATAATTCATTCAATTTGTAATATTATCTATCAATAATTCAAATAGGACTAGAAAAAGATCTTAAATTTTATAAAAAAAATTGCCATGGACAAGAAATTGGGTCATTGAACAACATTGAAATGTCATGGATGCTTGACTTATTTTTAAATAATGGAGATTCCATGTAAAATAGAGACACAATACATATTATAAATAATTTCACAAGGCAAGAAATGTACAACTTATATAAATAATATATTGAAGATGTTGAAGGAAATGGTAATTTAATTACATATGCATGTTTTACAAGAGTATAGAAAAAATATTTAAAAAAATTTCATATTCCTAAGAAGTTAAGGATGATGGTTTGTTGATATATAGTGGACTTTTCTCAATGGTTTACTATCTTTTTGGATAAAGACAACCATGCTTTGTATTTATCTATGGAGCTCCTACTTCTTCTTACTTTGTTTGCTACTTGTTGAATATTTTTTGGCCTTTATAATGGGCATGAGACCCTCTAATCCCTTTTTTCAACCTTATGAAATAAAAAGGATGGGGGTTTTTAGTACATATGACTATCTTAAGGAAATAAGGGATAAATAAGAAAGAGTAGAAAGAGGTATGTCTCTACAAAACTATTTTATGTAAATGTATAGTTATCGATTATAAAAACCAATTATCAATACTTTCATTTTATTTGATTTGAAGTTTTCATAATTAAATAAATTAAATAACAAAACAAACAATAATTAAATTAACAACATAATTTTTATAAAAATAAAAAAGTATTGTGATGCCTAAAATAAGCATATAGGTTTGATAATTGATTTCATGGATTAAAAAAGACATTGTTCCCATATTTTGTTTATAAACCAAATAATTTAAAGTAGGAACATTTTATTTGTTTTCGTTTAGTTGGTTGTATGGTTTTCAATGGTAAAATGTATACAAGGGTTTAATTCATAGATACAATTATTCAAAATGATAAAAATATGACCATCACCAAAATTCATGTGCTTACTCATTGGTATTATAATATTCCTCAAGTTATATATCTATAATTAGATTACACTATCCATGAAAATAAAAATTAGGTTGTGTTTGAATAGTTAAGTATGATTGTTTAACTATGAATTTTTGAAAAGGTAAATGTTGGATTCCTTTTTTATGGGAACACACATGACCACTTTGATCGAAATGTTAACTATTTTTTAGTAACATTAAGTAGGAATAAACTTTGAATATTTCCATCCTTAATTAAAACTATTAAGAAAACTTACTATCCAAAGACTATTTTTCACAAATTAGAAAAAACTATTGACATGCAAATATTTATTTAAAGATCACATGGAGAAGAAATGTGCAATGGAAAATATAATGATATTATCTTCCAATATTATTTATGTATGGAAATATTGGTATGAAAATGATTAAAAATGGGTAGCATCACTTTTAAATTTAGGGGTTGATTTTAAGGTTTTGATTGGAACGGTACCAGTTGCTAAGGCCATATTTCAAACAAGTTGTAATTTTAACCCTAAAAAAATGTTGTTATTAGTTGCACTAGTTTTTAATTTTGGGGTATATTTTAAGGTTTTTAAAAAAAAATATATTATGAGTTTTAAATTCCATGGTTACATTTTTATTTATTATAACCTAAAAAAAGGGGTGCTACTAGTTGTATTATATTTTGATTTAGGGGTTATTTTTTGTGTTTTTGACACAAAGATATGGGTTTTTAGTTCTAATTTTGTGTTTACAGTAATTTTCAATTTTATAACTATGTTAATTATATCTACAATAGTTTATTAAAAGCTTAAAACGTTACATATTAACATAATATAGGGATCCACCTTTTACGTATGAACCTAGTTTGAGGTTATGCCTATGATGATATATTAATTAGTGTGGTTGAGGTTACTACAATAATCAAATTTCATCACTTAAAAATATTCAATGGGGGTTGAGGAATTTATACTTATCAACCCATGGTTTTAATAGTGGCATCTCCTTGGGGAATAATCACCTCATTGAATTATCCAATTGAGTTCAACAAAGGATAAATTAATTTGCATACCAATCTGTGTATTTTATCCTTAAATCTTTAATTTAAAATCATTCAATGATCTAGATTGATTTATATTTTATATCATGAGTACACATCTATTTATACATGTTTCCTTATGTGGACACTAATCTAAATTATATAGCACCTCAGTCTTCTATACTTGGCAAGTACTTATCATGGTTGAAACCTTCATTTACTAAGACCCTCTCATTACTGAAAGGATTGAATCCACTATCTCTTATGCCTATTTATTATCTCTTAATATAACCATATATTATTATGATGACCAGGTCTTATACTACTCAAAATGTTATAAACCTATTTATTTTCATTCTCTGTAAGTTTTGGCCATGTACCTATTTTATAACTTCTTGGACACTTGTGTCCTAACCAAATGCCTACATTAACACAAGTATCCTATGCCAAAATAATTTTCCATTGGCATAAAGTCATCAATTTTTCAAGTCCTTATAGTCAGCATAAGTTCTTTAATGTAAGATATTTCTTAAAAGGACTGGTATATATGCATGATCAGTCCTCATTAATTCCTCACCTATCATGGACCTAGAAATTCACAAGGCAACTTACCAAAGGAATTAAATCAAGAATTAAAGTGAATAAAGTTATTATTTATTATTTAAATATGAGTCATAGGGATAACCAATCCATAGGTCTGAATTATCGAAGGAGAATTTTATGAGCCATATTTTCCAAGTTACAAGTTAGATCACTCTATGTACTTATCACATATTGCATCCCCATGCACACACAAGTTAACACATGTTAGATAAATACATAAGTATGAGGCCCTATTCATATTATTGGGTATGTAAGTAGTACCAATTAATTAAGGGGTCCTTGGGGAAGCTTGACACTATGTTCCCACTAACCCTTTTTTCCATAGTCACTCTAAGGGTGAGGAATCTAGGGTTTTATAGACAAAGATTGATAGCTTGTGTATAATATCTAAGCACACTAGATAAATTTTGATGTGAAATCAATAAGGTTTTAAGTGGTCACATATAAATCTAGTCAATATTATGTACTAGATACCTATGTCCAACTTAGACACCAACATCGATGCTACTATCTAAAAATGATGTAAGCATATGAGGCCACATAATGTAAGATTCTAAAATGAGGCAAGATTACTTAGCTATATTAATATGCACATGAAAATATAGACTAAAACAAGATGGAATTGGATTGGATCAATATTCTAGAATAGTCATCAAATTCTAGAATCTTCCACTCTATGGTCTTAGATGCTTGTGTTGGGTTTATATAATTATGTTGATGATAGTGTTTGAGTTAGCCACAAGTTTCTAGTATGGAATGTGGAGTAGATATATATGAAACCACATATAAACTTTTTGTTTTTATGTCACATATTATCTGGTGTGTTCATATCTCATGCACAGGGTATCACTCTTTGTCAAATGATAAAGCCCTAACTTCCTCACCCTTAGAGTGATTGTGGAAAATTAGGTTAGTGGGCATACAATATTAGGCTACCCCAAGGACCCCTCTATAAATGGGTAGTGTATACATATCCAATACTAAGAATAAGGCCTCATACTTATTTATTTCTCCCCTATGTGTTAGTTTATGTGTGCATAAGGATGCAATGTGTGATAAGCAAGTATATAGAGTGATTTAGCTTGTAACCTAGAAGATATGGCTCATGGAATGTTCTTTTATTACTTTATAACTATATATAGGCTATACATATGACTAATATTGAAATAGGAAATAATAGGGAAGCTTTTCTCACTTTAATGTTTGACTTATTGCCTTTGGTAAGTTGCCTTGTGAGTTATTATGTCCATGCTAGGTAAGGAATGAATTAGGATTAATCATGCATATATACCAATCCTTTTGGGAAATATATTTCATTAAATCACTTAAGACAACATAAAGACATGTTTAAATTGAAAATTTAATGACTTTATGGCATTAGATACTCAATTTTACATAAGACACTTGCATCGACATAGACATATGACTATGACATAAGTGTCTAGGAAGTTAGAAAAAGGTACAGGTCCAAAACTTAAGAGAATGATAATAATCAGGTTTATAGAATTTTTAAAAGTATAGAAAGCTTGATAATCATAATAGCATATGGTCAAACTAAGAGATAGGAAATAGACACAAGAGATAGTAGATTCAAGCCTTTTGTCAATGAGAAGGTCTTAGGAACTAAAGGGTAAAACCATGATAAGTACTTCCAAAGTATACAAGTTTGAGGTGCTATATAATTCATATTTAATGTCTACATAGATAAACATGTATAAATCAATATTCACTCATGATATAAAATATAAAGTAATTTATATGATTAACCTATTTGAAATTAAAGATTCAAGGATAAAATACACATGTGGGCATGTAAATTAATTTTCCCTCTGTTGAACTCAATTGGAGAGTTCAATGGGGTTATTATTACCTAAGGAGGTGCCACCATTAAAATAATGGGTTGATAATTATAAATGCCTTAATCCCCATTAGAGACTGATAAGTGCTAAATTTTGAGTGTTATAGTAACATCAACCACACTACTTAAGATATCATCATTACTTATTTTATGCAAACCCTATACTACATTGACCCATCTCAATTTATGGTTAAATATTTGGTGAACCCATCTCTTTATGCAAATCCTAGATTATACTAGGGTATTCAACCTTTTGAGGTTTTACATTATTATGGTTTTTTAATTTTTCTCTATCATTTATATGCAACCTAGGTGTAGCTCTAAATTAGCTAATGTTTCTATTAAACACCCAAAGATTCCTCCTTGTTCACATAAGATGGATCAAAATAATGAGGTAACACATCCTATACCTAATTAAGATGCCAATAAGGAAACTAAATCACTTACTAAATAAGTTATCATAGAAATCAATTTTGAGCATGAAAATGATAAATATAATGAAAATGAAAAAATAAACCAAGAGAAAGTGCAAGACCTTACCATGTTTTGACACCATATTCAAAAAAATCCTAAAGATCTTGATGAGATCTTAAGAACCATATTAGAAATTAAAAAATAAAAAAAACTAGAGGAACAACTAGGTCCATCTTTCAATCATGATATTAAATCTATGTGTCTTTACCATATACCAATAAAATGCCCTTTGGGAACATCATCACTTCATACTTATATTGGGGGCACAAGATATGTATTTACACCTTTATTTCCTAAAATAAATCCTATTATTACTACATCTTACATGGGAAATGTTGACTATTTTGACCAAAAGTAAAAATATGTCAACCCCCTATAGTAAAAAACTTGGTATAGGGATATATTATAATGTTATAGGGTGTATCATGGTTTTTTTTATGTCATTTGGTATATCATTAACCTTGGTCATAGTCAAATTCTTCCCTATGTCATTCTATGTCATTTAAGGTGCATATTAGAGTTATAAATGAAGGTGGTATGGTTTTAATTGGTGTAAAAGTGTTAAAAACTCTATTTAAACGTTAAATTTGTCAGATTCCTTGTCAATAATGTCAGTCCTATATAAAATTTGTAGTTTCCTAATTGAAATCAAGAAAACAAGTGAAAAGAAGGAGGTTTTGGTAGTTGTATGGACTATAGAGGAGAGTATAATGTGGGAAAATATTATGGAATGGATATTAAACTTAATTTTATTCATTTCCACACTTTATATTCTTTAAAAACATAAAAATTTTACCAAAACCATTTTGCTCTTCCATCACTCCACTAGACATGTAAAACTAGTCAATAGGTATCTAGTAGGAGAGGTTCTAGGTCCATTAATATTGGTGAGAAATAATACACTTTATCTAATTCATTTAAATGGTATTATTTTAGATAATTTTTTCCTATTATTTATGATCCATTCTTATGAAGTTGATTATTTCATTTTGATTGTTAATCCCCACACCCTGCCAGTTTTCTTCTTATATGAGCTTATCCATAAAATCTAGTAGGTGAAATTGATTCCATAGGATGTGAAAATAATTATTTAATGGTTTTTATTATTTTTTTAGGTTTAAAGGTGATTTTATAAGCTCAAACATCTTAATTTTTAGGTTGAACATATTAGTGAAGTTGTAGGCATGTTACACCAATTGCAGAGATCCTTGCCCTTGTATTAGTTTTAGAGTAAGGTGTTATATGGTTTTTAATGTTTTTCATGAAATTTTTATCTCATTTATTTCAAATTTAAGTCTCAATGATTAGGATTCATGGAGATACAATCAAGAAGGACCAACATAATTAACTTCCTAAATGACTGTCATAAACAATCAACTGAATGATGTGTTTTGAAGTGTTGATAATGTTCATGAAGATGTAATGAAGATTACAAGAGGTTTTTAAAATATTATTAAAACATGATAAATAAATATTATATTTCTCAAGTGTCATATGACTGACTATGATAACTAATTCTCATAATTACATAGGCTTGCAATATTGATGTGCACCTACAAGTACCCTAAAGGAGGATAATCACATTGAGAGAAATCATTGACTAGTTTCAATTCTCTCATGGTGTAAAGGTTTCATTTTAATATCTTGATAATAACTAAGACTATTTATAAGATCCTCAAACATGCATATTATCAATATTATATCCTCATTTCTTGTACACTTAACATTCACCTACAGATGACTCCCATAGAGACCTGAAGGTGTTGAATGAAGAGCTTTGGATATGTTTGAGGCATACATAAAGTTTGATGAGATTAAAAATGTTATATAAATCATGTTTGAGGTTATATAATGATAGACAAACTTGAGTCATATTTCATATATCGAGAATGAGTTTTAGGGACTTGTTTCCTTAAAAACTCTAAAATAGAGCCCTAGTTACTTTTAGTGATGATATATGATCATGTGACATAGAACCTAAATGAAGTTAAATGCATATATATTTTATCCCTAATATAGGGTAAAACCTTGAAAAGGAGAGTAAGTGGTTTGGCCAATAGAATATCATGCTAGAAGGCTTCAAATCCATGCATTTGTTTATTGTAGAAGATCAGTGTTCCCTACAGTATATTTAACTTCAAGTGAATTTATACTCCAAGGTAGTGTGATAGAGACATCTCTCCATGGAAAATTACTTCATTAAGGTAAGAAGGTTACTAATTTATCAAATAAAATCAATAATATTTGGAAGTGCAAGGTCTTCACACATATCACCACCTACAAGAGAACCACAGGCCTCTCAAATAAAGGCTTATAGTCAAGGTCTACAATATAACCTGTTGATATTGGAGTTAAAATTAAATCCTATAGGTAAGTGATATTATATGATGAGAAATGATAATTTTTACAAATGATAGTTAAATATGATTGAAACACAGGTTTCAAATCTTGTAAATACCCCTACAAGACATCTTTTCCTCCAATATGGTCAACCACAATCAACTATAGTATGACAATACACCTAAGCATGAGTGTCTTGAGGTTGGCAAGTAAGTGTGTGATGAGAGAAAGTCTAAATGTATTTTAATTATAATTAAGTACTTAAAAATATGTGGTTGATTATATACAAAGTCTAAACATATATTATGTACCTATAGGTATCACTTTTTGAGCAAGAAAACATAGTCATAGTTGGCTTTCTAACTAGACTATCAAGTAAGAGATATGTCTTGAGAAGTTGGTAAAGAGAAATGAGTGTTGTTGACATGATATAGATATTCTTGAAATTTTTTAATATCATATGAATTTATAAATACATGGAAATATAACATGAATGAAGCCCTACAAAACAAACCTATAGTTGATACTCAGAATCCTACACACACTCAACATTTTAAAGGTCTGTCTTAGGTTTGGGAAGGTTTAAATGTGCTACTGATGTGATCCAAACCTAAAATTTTATATATATGATCCCTAAGACATATTTAATCCTCTCATAACCTTAATTTTTATGAGATAATAGGGGATGCCCTCTATTTTTTCTTAGATAGAGGGCACACCTAGAGAGGTGTAATTTTCAAGTTTAACAAGAAAATGGCAGGAAGGTGAGTAAAAACTATGTCAAAGCTAAAGAAATGTGTATAAATTTGGTTCCAATATGTATAAGCATGACTAAATTCCCATAGGTGTTATAAACCAAATAAAATATCCTAAATCCATAGATATGCAAATAAACCTACTAGGTCATGACTATGCCTAATGACTAAAGGGGGGTCCAATGTCATTTAAAATACTAATTAATAATTAAAAATAATTAGAACATGTTCATATAGAGTTATTAAGTGTTTCAAATCTTTTGGAATGCATAGAAGACCATAGATAAGCCATTTATTGGCTTAAGATCATAACATGGTGCATAGAATGTCTTGAAGAATTGGAGAGGTCATCTTGGGAAGCTCACACTAGTATGAATGATTAGAATGGGATCTCAAGGATATAATATATGTTAGATAAGGTCTTGAGCTTGCATTTTGTGGAGTTTTATTGAGGATTGGGCATCACAACTTTTCTTGATATATTTATGTGTTGTGTAGGTATATAAGGGTTTCAAAAGATGCAAATCATTTTGGGAGTTATTATGGGATTTAAAATGACCCCTAATGTTCATTTATTTCATCAACTAGGCTCACAAGCATATTCGGTAACATCTTCATCTCAACTAGTCCAAATAGGCATAGTGAACAACGAGTGATCACAAAGTGAGAAGATGAAAAATCCAATTGGGAGGTATTTTAAGGTATACTTGGTGAATCTAAGGGCATAGTTTATTGACAAGTGTCACATCACATTATTTATGGATTAGATTATAAAATTGAAGACTGCTTCAGTGCCAAGTGTGAAGGGTGAGTGAAAGAAGGGTGATTATGACTACAGGTAGTTAGAATACTTGGCTAGAAGAATATTGATGATTATGGACACATACAATCCATGTTGGAGTATGTTTATAACCCATCCCTCTAGTGAAATGATCTCATCTATCCCTAGTCTACTATGGAGTGCTCATGGAAGGTCAAATGATGAAAATAATTTTCAAACATGCAGTTGAGGAGTCATATGCTATAATTGAGGAGTTTCATGCCTTTGAGGGACATTTATCCAAGTATACATTACATGGTATATTCCATATTCCATTCTCCTATAAACATAACTCCTCTTAGTTTGAAAAGTGTTTTTCTGAATCTTGGACTTCATTCTCTTCTCTCCTCTCAAAAATTATATAAGTATTATCCATTTTGGCTCTTGTTTGTTAATACCACACCTAGTATGGTGAAGCCCTACTAGTTTAATGTTGTAATTTGACATTTAATAAATCAATAAATCTAGTTTTTAATTAAAAATACATATTTTATAAGTGTGTGAAGTTATGAATGGTGAGGTTCAGTGATAAGGCTTTATCCTTACTTTTCCTTGTCCTTTCATGTTTGGTACAAGAAGTTATCATTCTAACAGGTCATATAGAGTGTAACTAGTGTGTTAGAATCCATTAAAGTGTGAAACTATCCTTTGATTTTTCAATTAACATTTGTTATACTTACCTTAATTTTCCTCATTTATATCACATCTATATTGAAAAATTAATGTTATCATCTAGGACTTTGAAGCTAGTTTGTAGGTCTTGTTTCTTAGTGAGAGAAGTATGATGGTATTATTGAAATATTCATGGTGTATCACATATTTAGATTAGTTTATCTTCATGTAAAATTATATCCCCTTTCCAAAAATTAATTAGTTAGTGTAGGTCATAGGTACTTAAAATCAAATTTATGGAGTTATCCCTTAAATCTAGAGGTCTACTTATTCTATAGGTAACCCACATACCTAGAAGTATTCCAATATTTCCCAAATATTAGATTAGGGATAAACAACCTCCTATAGGGTGAAATATTTCATGAAAATATTTATATCATGCCCATTTGGAACCATTTTCCTAAATATAACTTGTTAATGTGAATGTTGGTCTTGATAATATAAAATGCATATTGGTGTGCTACTCAGCATTTGATGACTCCATTTAAGGTAAAATCTAGTTTTAGGCCATTTTTTTGCCATATATTTGTGCTTATACTTCATGGTACTTAATATTCCATATTATTTTATAGTTTTAAATCCCATTAATTCACCTCTTCAACCTGAACTTCCTCTTGAATTTCAATACCCTCAGCTTATTCTACCCTTTAAATATCAAGAAGACTTTGATATACAAGAAGACCAAGGGAGTGAGGAAGAAATTGAAGAAAATATGGATATAAAACATGTCTTCAAAAACTTTAACACATAAAATCTAATTAAAACTTATGCCTATGATTCCATCCCCCCTAATGCTACAAAGAGTGTTCCTATATTTAATGGTAAAGTCCATGTTACTCCTAGTGAACACATCAGGGATATCTCCAATTTTTGTAGTTTCCAAAATACTACTGAGGTCAATATTTCCATTATAATCCTTTCCATTTCCCTTAAATGGAATCACTTGATTGGTATAGGACTTTACCTGGTGGTTGTATCACAACATGGGATGACTTTGGAATGTTTATAAATTCAAGATTTAAGGATAAGAGTGATCACACTTCATTGATACACTAGCTTAATGTTGTCCAAAGATCACCCAAGTAAATAATTCATGAGGTCAATGAGAGGTTCCAAAATAATTGGCATAGGTTTCCTATCCCATGAGACCACCTACCAACTTTGTCTTCCCTACATACTTGAGAGCCATTGGTACTGATATTTCCATCATGCTATAATCCATTGGTGGTTTCACTCTTATTGAAGCATATGAACTTGAAATTAGAGTTCATAATGTATTAATTCAAGTTTTAAAGTTTTATCCTAAAGTGTCTATGCCTCTAATACCTAATGTTCCTATTTTTTCACCAAACATTTCCCAAATTTCAATTAGCTTGCCTATTGATTAGAGGGAAAGATTACTAGCCTTAGAGGCTAAAAATAGGCAAGTTAATAAGAAACAAGGTGCCTATCAAAATAATTTTTCATAATAACAAAAATATGGTCAAAAATATGGGCAAGGGAGAGGTCAAGGGAATTCTAATTTTAATATACATGTTAATGTATATAATCCTACTTTAACCTCCAATATATGAGCAATAGTAATAGTGAATAGAAACTTGGTGAAAGGTTTAGAGTGGAAATAAGATTAGTTCATAGATGTAAATTAAGGTAGATATAAATATCTATTTTCTCAAGGAGGATTCACTCCTCAACTATCAATAGATTATGAATTCCTAATGCAAACAAATGAAAATTGGCAGCGTCAAGGAGAAAGTTTCAATAACTTCTTAGTTAAAGACACTTTTATCCTTAATAAATGAAATTATATTTTAAAAAAT
Source organism: Torreya grandis (assembly GCA_037957365.1). NCBI lineage: Eukaryota > Viridiplantae > Streptophyta > Pinopsida > Cupressales > Taxaceae > Torreya > Torreya grandis. The sequence goes on from JARHVA010009023.1 coordinate 115,921, forward strand.
ATAATATATAATATAAAGGCTTTATGATATGATAATAATGTGCCTACAAGTTCATCTAGTCCTCTTACAAGGTAGCAAGGCATAGATGCAAACATGACAGTCCCTACCATTCTTATACCTTATCGAAATTAGAATGTTGGAAGGCCTATTCAAAGTAATTCAATTCCTCAAGTTCAAAGCACTTCCTTACCTCTAAGGTCCCAATAAAAAGTAATCATGTCTTCTCTAAACATTGTGGACTCATTGAAGAATACCAAGACTTCCATTTCTCTTTGGGATGTCCTTTATATGCCTAGACAAAAAAAGCTTTTACAAAAATAGCTATCCACTATCCATGTTAGTCATCCATCAATAAATAATGGTCATAGAAATTTATATATTAATAATGTGCCTAAAAACATTTTTGAACCATCTACCAAGTATCAAAATCCTCTACCTTCTATCTCACTCTCATTATGGGTGAGAAACTAGTTCATAATTGCATAGTTGATAGTGGTACCTTTACATCAATCATGCCTCAATTTGTAGCTAATAAATTGGGCATAAATTATTAAACACATAAAAATGGTATAATCAAATTAGATGTTAAAACTTCCAAGATGATAATATTGATCAAAGGGTTGAAGGTTTTTCTCCATGACTACCATAGTTTTCCTATCCTCTAAGACATTATTGTTGTGGACTTTCCTGCTCACTTTTCAATTTTCATTTTAAGATATTTTATAGCTAAGATATGAAGTTATCTCTCAATTGATTGGTCATTCTTATCCTTTAGGAAAATATATGGAGCAAAGGTAATAATTAGGACTCAACCACTTGATAAATTTCATATTAAACCTTATGTTGAAGCAAGTTCTAATCTGAATTATGTTATCAATGACAAAGAGGATCATATTATGGATGATGGTGCTTCTTCTAATCTTGAAGGCATTTCTAATTTGTTTCTTGATGAATATGGTACTAACACCTATGATCATGATCCTTATGCTTTCATGGAGGAAACTTATTTATGAGTGTATTTCCTACATGAGGAAGGAATACCAACACCCCTTCTTACCAAAGAAGAAAGTGAGAATGATGGAATGTGATTTTTTTTTTTTGATTGATAAATAAGTAATATTGGTGTATGATCTAGTGTTATGCTAGTTTAACCATCTAAATAGTAGTAATATTCTTCATATAGGTTTCATTTTAGTGGAAATTGCAATGTGGCTGAGTATGAAGGTTTGATTCATGGCCTTCAAAGGGCAAGGAGAAAAGGAATCAAGAATTTTCAAGTATATGGAGATAGTGAATTGTTTTTGCATCAAGTTTGGAATGTGGTTTCTACTAAGAACCCTTTGGTCAAGTAATCTAAGCATATGTTATGGTATTTTATTGAATACTTTAATGAATTCAACATATAATTAGTCCTAAATGAGCAAAATAATCATGATAATAGACTAGTTTCCATAAGAGCACAATTTGATACACATAATACCATAAAAGAGGAGGGAAATCAATCTCACATCAAGGTCATTGTTAGACATTTCATATCTGATAATGAAGTGTCTTGAAAAGTGTTTTATAGTGACAAACACATTACATACTTATTATAAAATGAAGCTGAGTTTTCCTTAAGAAACCAAAAGAGACTCCAAAAATAATTTGATAATTAGATTGTGTAGCTAATAAAAAACAAGATACCTAAGGGCTTCACGACCTTAGAAAGTGTCTTTAATGAATATTAAAAAAATAAGAAGTAAAAGGTGAGTATGTCTACAAAAGAGGAGAATTATGAAAGGGTCTTGATCTTTAAAGACAAGCACCTCAAAGTAGGAAAGGTATGTTCTACATTAGAGAAGCAAGCATTCATTAATTTGCATAAATATTTTCATGACATATTTTCTTAGAAATATGAGGACCTAAAAGGGTTTGATCCTACTGTATCACATCATATAATTGAATTAAAACCTAGAGTTAAACCAGTTAGGCAAAAATAAAGGATAATTAACCCCAAGGTCAAACAACTCATGATGTTAGAACTTACCAAACTCATTGAATCAAAAATAATATTTCATATCAAGAATTCAACATGGGTATCTAACCTTGTACCTATTAGAAAGAAGAATGGGGATATAAGACTTTGTGTGGATTTTAGAGATCATAATAAAGTGTCACTCAAAGATCATTATCCTTTACCCTCAATAGAGAAGATTTTGAAAATTGTTTTAGGTTTTCAATGTTTTTATCTCTTAGATGGATATTTTGGTTATAATCAAATTCTATTGACTGAATATGATCAGTTCAAAACAACATTCACTACAAAATTGGGGACTTTTGCTTATAGGAATAATCCCTTTAGTTTTTAATATGTTAGATCCACCTTTCAAAGAGAAATGGACATAGATTTTAAAGGTTTAATAAATGAAATGTTATTGGTATATCTAGATGAATAACAGTGTTCTCTAAGGATGCTACTGAGCATATGAAATGCCTAAGGCAAGTGTTTAAAGGTGTAGATAGTATGGAGTAAAAATGCATCCTTGTTTTCCATGAGGGTAAGCTCTTAGGACATATTATTTCCAAATATGGTTTAACTGTTGATCCTAAAAGGATAGAGGCTATTTTATGCCAATCATTTCCCTTTCATAAGATAAGACTCCAAAGCTTCTTAGGAAAGATAAATTTTGTAAGGATGTTCATACCTAGATTTGTATCTTTGGTGAAACCTATCACAATCATGCTCAAGAAGAACTGAGTATTCTTTTTGACTAAGGTAAGAATATATTTTAATCCATCAAGAAAATAATTGCAAAAGCTTCCACACTTGTGAACCTTGATTTTAATAAATACTTCATGTTTTATCCATTTTCTAACCTTGATACTATCTCAGCTATGCTAATGCAGAAGAATGATGAAGGTGTGGAACAACCAATTGCATTCTTTAGTCAAGATTTGGAATATTATGAATTCAAGTAAAAATTTCTAGAGAAACAAGTCTTTGTTGTTGTAAGAGTACTAAATAAGTTTATGCATATGGTTTTAAAAAATAGGATTCATATTGTGGTCTCTCATCTTAGTACCAAAGAGTTTATTTTGAGCAAAAACCTTAGTGAAAAGAGGATAGGATGGATTACTAAGGTAATGTAATATGATGTTGATATCAAAGTGAAAAATTTGATAAGGGGTAAAGGTATTTGTGAACATATATCTTTAGACATCCATGAGTTCAAAAAATAATATTTAATCAATCATGATTGCTCCCAACTAGCTGATCTCATGCCTCTACAAAGTCAGACATAATATGTCATCAAGTCTATTCAAAGTGGTGAGCATCCTAATAGTATGAGTAGATATAAAAGGAGGTACTTTAGATTTCAATCCATTCATTATTATCTTGCATATGGTGTGCTTTTTATAAGAGATACTAATGGTGTGTTATTGAGATGCATTAACAATGATCAGTTTTGAGTGTTTCTTGAAAATTTTCATAATGCAATAGTAGGAGATCATTTCTAGAACCACTATTACCAAGATCATGAGGGAAGGATATTATTTCACTAGCCTCTTCAAGGATTACTATTCTTGGGTGAGAGTGTGTGTACAATGTGTTTACTTTGTACTAAAATAGAAACTTGCATCTCTCCTTTTGAGGCCTATTCAAGTAGATCAACCATTCATGCAATGGGGTCTTGATCTCATTGGCATGATAAACCCCCCATAAAGTGTTGGTCACAAATGGATACTCACAACAACTAAGTAACTCAAAACATGGGTTGAGTTAGTGGCATTGACGGAAGCTAATGAAAATTCTATCTTAAAGTTCTATGAAAGTATCATAACAAGGTTTTGAACTCATTCTACTATCATTTTAGATAATGTACTTACTTTCATGGGTGTTAGAATAGTTGATTAAGAAAATAGAAATGGAATATACTTAATCACATCCAACTATTATCCTCAAGGTAATGGGTTGGTTGAATCTAATAACAAGAATTTGATCAGAATCATCAAGAAAACTTTGGAGGATAATTAAAGGGCTTGACACACTAAATTGAAGACATCCCTATGGGCTGATAGAATAACTCCAAAGAGGTCAATAGAGAATTCTCATTTTGTTATTGTCTATGGAAGAGAGGCTAGGTTATCTATATCCCAAGAGATACATGCATTCAAGTTAGCACATTAACTAGATTTTCCTGAGAACACTCCAATGGAGGTGAGTTTGACATAGTTAATGGAGCTACAAGAGACTAGAGACAAGGCTCACCGAGCTATAGAACATCACCAAATATGAATAAAGAGGTGTTTCAATAAGAAGGTAACTCCAAGAACATTACAAGAAGGTGATATAGTGTTAAAATGGGATGAATATAGAGCAAAACTAGGGAGACATACCAAAATTGATACCTTATGGAGTGGACTATATGCCATCATCAAGTGAAAATAAAGTAACTCATTCTAATTAGCAAAAATGAATGGAGAAGAGATTAATATCCATATAAATATGATCCAATTAAATCTCTACTATTGATGAAATGAAGGTTAGTCTTATAAATACTAGGTTAGGTGTGTGTCTTTCTTTTAGTTGTGTGTGTTGTGTTTCATAATTTTTCTTGAGAACACATGTTTATTTCCTTTAGTGTGTCTTGTTTTGTGTTTCCTTTCTTTGTGTTTGGTGTGGTTTCAAAGGAAAATTATGTGTTAAAATTACGTATAGATGACTCTATGGCATAATAGATAAGATTGGGCTACTGGTCTTGGCATAACAATCATACCACCCTTGGGAAATTGCCAAGAATGTTGACTATTTTGACCATAAGTCAAAACAGGTCAATCCCTTATCATACACAACTTGGTATAGGGGTCTATTATAATGTTATAGGGTGTGTCATGGTAGTTTTTATGTCATTTGGTATGTCATTAACCTTGGTCATAGTTAAATTCTTCCCTAAGTCATTCTATGTCACTTAAGATACATATTAGAGTCATAAATGAAGGTGGTACCATTTTACTTGTTGTACAAGTGTTTCAAACTCTCTATCAACATCCAATATGTTATATTCCTTATTAGGAATGTCAGTCCTATTATTTAATTATATATATATTTTTAATTTAAAATATATATTACTTACTAAAAATAAAATAAAAATAGGGTTTATGGTGAATACTTATGGATTAGAAGATGTTTCATACCGCTTTGAATCCAATGACTATGAGAACTTCTTTTTGGCTACGAAGAGTAACCTGCACACATGTAAACACTTGAAAAAAATGATTAATAATAGATATGGGTGTAATAATTGATACAAGATCAATTCCAGGAAGTGGTACACTTCCTTAGAGGGATGTCAGTCCACTATTTATGCAATTAAGTAGATAAAATTGATAAAAGAGATTACAAAATGATACTTAAAAGATGTAGATCATATGAAAGATATCTTGATAAGATAAATTATATAAATAAATGAAAATGATTAAGATAAACAAATATATATTCTTTTAATTAGTATTAATTCAAGTTGTTTAAAACAATCTTGGGTTCTAAAATAGAATAATAAAAACACATAGCCTAATCAATGATGATTCTATATGAATCAATGTTGATTCAGATGAATCAATGATGATTATACATGCATGGATAGAAAGCTAAATGATATGACTAAGGAAATTTAATGTGGTTTAAGAATTTATACAACATTCAAACAAGAATAAATGATAAAAAGTATGAAGCCTATAATAATAAAAAAACCTTACCTTAATATGCTCCAAGATTGTGATAAGATAATAATAGGTAAACTAGATTGAATATTATTGAAGGAAACTTGAGGTTGGATGCTCTACTGGTATTATTATTATCCATGGAGAGCCTAACAAGGTCTATAGGTGGTTTGAGAGTATTTATTTAGAGTCTTGATGCTAAAATTACCATTCTCAAGAGTATTCCTTTAGCATTCTGATAAAAAAATTCACATCCTTTGAAAATATCAATGTGTAGGTTTATATAATAAATACTAATTTGGGAGAAATGATGTTAATTTTAGGAAAATTGGTGTCAATCTCAGGAGAATAATTTTTGATTCACCTTTTAAGTCTTATGTGAGATTTGATTATTTTAAACTATGTACTAGGGTTTGTAAATGTAGCCTAAAGTTGTTTCATGGGTTTTGGATTATGAGGGAGGTTTTTGGAGGGTATTATTTATTTTTTTATAATGAATTTTTTTAGATATTTAGGATTATAGGTAGTTGAAATAATTATAATGGTAATTACTAATTACCATAAGCGAAACATGTAGTATATATATAAAATAAACATTTAAGTATAAGTTTACATTTATATATGGAAATTTAATTTATTATAATTTAATTTATATTTTATGTATATACTTTTAGGATGTTTAAGAGGGGTTTCAGACCTCTAAGAACTATGATGCAAATTATAGATTTTGGAGGGTTTTACGACATTTCAGACTTAACCTTATTTTAGGATTTCAAGATATCAAAATTTTCCTATTTAAATATTTTAGGATACTATAATCATAAATAATTCACACTTATAGTGTCTACACCTATCTGAAACTTGTAGGTTCCTAACTAAAATCAAGAAAACAAGTGAAAAGAAAGAGGTTTTGGCAATTATACTACCTATAAAGGAGAGTGGCATGTGGGAAAATCTTATGGAATGGATATTAAAATTTAATGAATTAATTTACATGATTTATCTTCTTTGGAAACATCAAAAATGGACCAAAACCTTTCTTATCTTCCATCACTTCACTAGACATGTAAAACTTATCAACAAGTCTTCTAATGGTACAGTTAGTAGGAGAGGTTCCAAGTCTAATGCTATTGGTGGTGAATAATAAATTTTTTCTAATTAATTTTAATGTAATTATTTCATATAATGGTTACCTATGATTTATGAACCATTATTAATAAGTTGACTATTTAATTTTTCTTGCTAATCCCCATACCTTGTAGGTTTTCTTCTTGTATGAGCTTATCTATACAATCCAATTAGTGAAATTAATTATATATGATTTTAACATCCTTATTTCATATTTTAAATTTTTTTTAGGTTTGGAGGTGATTTGATAGGCTCAAATATCTTAAGTTACAAGTTGAGCATATTAGTGAAATTGTAGCCATGTTACACCAATTATAGAGATCCTTACCCTTGTAATGGTTTTAGAGGAAGGTTTTATGTGATGTTTCATGTGTTTCATGAAATTTTTATCTCCATACTTTCAAATCTCAATCTAAATGATTAGCATTCATGGAGTTACAGTAAAGAAGGACTAACACAATTAACTTTCTAAATGATTATCATACATAGTCAGCTGAATGAGGTGTTTTGAAGTGTTCAAAATGTTAATGATGATGTAATTAAGAATAAAATAGGTGTTGAACATATTATTAAAATTTTATCAATCAATATAATCTCCCCCAAGTGGCATATGACTGACTATGATGACTAATTCTCATATGTACATAGGACTACAATATTGATGTGCACCTATAGGTACTCTAAAGGAGGCTAATCATGTTGAGACAAAGCATTGACTAGTTTTAAGCCCCTCATGGTATAAATGTTTAGTTTGAAGATATTGAGAAAAATTAACACTAGTTATAAGATCCTACACTATGCATATTATCCACATTCTATCCTCATTGCCTATACATTGTACATTCACCTATAGGCAACTCCCATAGAGACCTAAAGATGTTGAATGATGAGGTTTGGATATGTTTGAGACCGACATAAATTTTTAAGAGCTAAAAAATTATATATAAATTATTTTTGAGGTTATATAATGATAGATAGACTTTATTCATAGTTCATATATGGAGAATGTGTTTTAGGGACTTGTTTCCTTAAAAACTCTGAAACAGAGCCCTAACTACTTTTGGTGTTGCTATATGATCATGTGACATAGATCCTAGATGAAGTTAAATGAATCCATATTTTATCCCTCATATAGGGTAATACATTACAAAGGAGATTGAGTGGTTTGGACAATATAATATCATGCTATAAGGCTTCAATTCCATGCATTTATTCGCTATAGAAGGTCAGTATTCCCTATAGTATATCCAACTTCAAGTGACTTTGCACTCCAAGGTAGTGTGATAGAGACATCTCTCCATGGAAAATGAATTAATTAAGGTTATAAGGTTACTAATTTATAAAATAAAATCAATAATATTTTAAATTTTATGTTCTTCATCCATATCACCACCTACAAGAGAACCCCAAGCCTCTCAAATAAAGGCCTATAGTCAAGGTCTGCAATACAACCTATTGACATTGGATTTAAAAACAAATCCTACAAGTAAGTGATCCTATATGATGAGGAATTATAATTTCTCCAAATTATAGTTAAATAATATTTAAACATGGGTTTCAAAGCTTGCATATACACCTACAAGACCTCTTCTGCTCTAATATGGTCAACCATTGTCAACTATAGTATGACAATACACCTAAGAATGAGTGTCTTGAGGTTGGCATAGTAAGTGTGTGATTAGAGAAAGTATAAATGGATGTAAAGTAACATTTGTGAATTAAAAATATGTGGGTGATTTTATACAAATTCTAACCATATATTATTCATGTATATGTATCACTTTCTATGTAAGAAAACACCATCACATTTGGCTTGCTAACTAGACCTATCAAGTAGGAGATATATCTTGAGTAGTTGTCAAAAATAAATGAGTGTTGAAATGATATAGATATTATTTAAAGTTTTTTACACCATATTAAATTATCAAGCCATGGAAGTAGAGCATGTATCAATCCCTACACAACAACCTATAGTTGATACTTAGAATCCTACACACAATCAACATTTTAAAGGTTTGTCTTAGGTTTGGAAAGGTTTAAAGGTGATAATGGTGTGATATAAACCTGAATTTTTATACATATTATCCATAACCTATTTAATCTTCTAATAAAATTTATTTACATGATAAAACATGGGAAATGCCCTCTATTTTGTTTTAAATAGAGGACACTCTTAGAGAGGTGTAACTTGTAGGTTTAGCAAGCAAATGGTAGGAAGGTGAGTTCAAGACTATGGGAAACATATATAAATGTGTATAGAGTTATTTAAAACATGTAAAATCATGAATATATCCCCATATGTGTTATAAACAAAATAGGATGACTTAAACCCATAGATATGCAGATAGACCTACTAGGTCTTGACTAGGCCTAATGACTAAAGGGGGGTCCAATATCATTTTTAACACTAATTAAGCATTAAAAATAATTGAAACATGTTAATATTGATATATTAATTGTGTTTAATATTTTTTAATGTAGAGGAGACCATAGATAATATGTTTCTTGGCTTAAGATCATAACAAGGTGCACATAATGCCTTAAAGAACTCGAGAGGTCAACTTGAGAAATTCAAACTGGTACAAATGATTATCATGGGAGATAAAATAGATATTATATGTTATATAGGATCTTTATCTTTCATTTTTTGTAATTTTACTAAGTATTGGGTGTCATAACTTTATGAATAATCATTATAGATTAACACCACCTAAAACCCTCTAAAACCCTTGTTAAGGACTCGATTAGAAAGATGAAGAAGGATAGACATCCAAGATGGATATAATGAATTGGGAGATGATTTTAACATGTATAAGATTATCCAAGACTCTTTCCCACAAAATTTTATTCCACCCTACATGTACGTATAGGGTGTAAAATGGATTTTCTTAATAGATTTATGTGTTGTGTAGATACAAAAGAGTTTTAAAATATGTAAATCACTTTTGGAGTTATTATGGGACCTAAAATAACCTATAATGTTAATTTATTTAATTATATAAGCTCAAAATCATCTCTGCTAACACCTTCATCTCAGCTAGTCCAAACTGGCATAGTGAACAAAGAGTGATCACTAAGTGAGAAGATGAAAATCCTAATTAGGAGGCCTTTTAGGGTTTTCTTAATGAATTTAAAAGCATAATGAATATTAAAAAGTGTAACATCATATTTTTTATGGATTGGATTTGAAAATTTAATACCATCTTGGTGCCAAGTGTGAAGGGTGAGTGAAAGAAGGGTGATTATGACTGCAGGTAGTGAGAACACTTGGCCAAAAGAATAGTTATGATTATAGACACATACAATGAATGTTGGAGCATTTTTATAACCCCTTACTCATATTTAAATCATATTATATGTCTTTATTCTATTTTTTAGTGTTCATGGAATGTCAAATTATGAAGGTAGTTTTCAAACATGCAATTAAGGCATCATATGCCATAATTGAGGACTTTCATGCCTTTGAGGGCAATTTATGCAATTATAACTTTTATGGTCTATCCCATATTGAATTATCCTAAAACAATAACTCCTCCTCTCAGCTTGATAATTATTTTTATGACTTTTGGACTTCATTCTCTTCTCTCCTCTCTCAAATTCTATAAGTACTAGCCATTTTGGCTATTGTTTGTTAATACCACACCTAGTATGGCAATGCCCAATTGGTTTGATGTTTTAATTTGACTTGAATAATTCAATAAATATATTTTTTAATTAAAAACACATATTTTATAAGTGTGTTAAGTGATAAATGGTGAGGTTCAGTGATAAGCTTTTATCCTTGCTTCTCCTTATTTTTTCATATTTGGTGCAAGAAGTTCTCATTCTAAAAGGTCATATAGAGTGTAACTAGTGTGATAGGATCCATTAAAGTGTGAAAGTTTCATTTGAGTTTTAAAATAACCTTTGGTCCAATTACCTTGATCTATTTCATTAATATCACCTATATATTGAAACATTAATGTTAGAACATCCGAGACTTTAAAGCTAGTTTGTAGGTCTTGTTTCTTAGTGAGAGAAGTATGATGGTATTGTGGAAATATTCATGGTGTATCACATATTTATATTACTTTATTTTCATGCAAAATTTTACCTCTTTTCCCATAATAAATTAGTTAGTGTAGGTGATAGGCACTTAAATGTAAATTTAGGGAGTTATCATGTAAACCTAGAGGTCTACTTCTTCTATAGGTAACCCACATACCTAAAAGTATTCCAATGTTGTCCAAATATTATAATAGGCCTAAAAAACCTCCTCTAAGGTTAAATATTTGGTGAAAATAGGAAACATAAATAATTCAACCCAATTACAAATTTCAATGCCTATATTCACTTAAACTATGGGTACACCTCCTTTGGTGACTTCTCAAACTTCAAACCTTATTGACCAAGAGGTGTAATCTCATGTCCAAACTATAAATTTTTTCAATGAAAGTTACAAATATTGAAAAAAATAATATGAAAAAGAGGTATTACATAAACCTCTTTCACCTAAAATATATTTTTACCCCTTGACAACTGGGTTTGTTATACCTAAGTTCATATGTTATGATGGCAAGGGTGATCCTAAACAACATCTTTGATATTTTTATGAGGCATGCCTTGATTATGCCTTCAATGATAAATTTTTTACAAAAATATTTCCAAGGAGAATTAAGTACATAATCTAATATGGTTCTATGCTTACCAATCTAATTAGTAAAATCATTCGAACCTATTTTAGTTCAATTTTTAGCACACTTATCTATCAATATTATTGAAAAGATTTCCTATGCTCAAATTGAAAAAATAAAAAAAGGAACCATTTAACCCATCAATGAATATGTATTAATGTAAAAGATAAGGTTGGATAAAATGACAATTCCAATGGTAGATAAATACCTTCAAGACATCTTCTAGCAAAGTTTTCTCACCCAATTACATGAGTCTATTGTTTAAAAAAAAATCAATGACTTATGTCATATTTTTCATGATCATGATATGAAACTTATATCATTTAAAAGACCTAATTATGTATCAAACACACCGAGTACATAAAATACCAAGTTATAAGGTGAAACTTACAAAGCCTAAAAAGGAAACTAATACTGTTAATGCAATGTCACAACCTAATCAGCTTGCCTTATCCCATACACCAAGGAAAAAATTTACAAGTTTGCATGAATCTGCAGCTTCGTTACTTCTAAAGTATTTGGAGTGTCACCTCAAATCTCTCCCTCATCCTATAGAGGTCAATATGATTCAACCTCTACCCAAATGATACAATGCCAATACTTATTGTAACTATTACCAAGGCCTTGAGAATTATAAAAACTAATGTTTTACCTTTAAGCATAATATATAAGGACTTATTTATGACCAAATGATTACATTTAATGATCCTCTAAATTAATCAAGTTCCCAACTTGGTGATCACTAGAATAAAAAAATATTTAATAAATCTTTGTAAGACCAATCTAATAAGGAACTAAAAGTAAAAATGACATATAATGTGCATCCTCCTCCACCACATTGTGGGCACCCATTATATGGGATTATTAGTACTTATACATGACATACACCTCATATGGTTCTGATATATATTAATTTTGATAATCGTGATATTGTATCAGGTCTTCATTATTTATTCATTCGATCATACCTTGATCAACAAACTATACATACTATTATGATTGATAATGGTGAAAGTGAGAACATATAAACCAAGGCATTACTTACACATTTAGGTTATACAAATGATGATTTACATCCTTTGACTAAATTAGTTAGAGAATTTAATGGGACTTCATAATAGGTTCTTGGTGAGATTAACTTGTCCTTACATGTAGGTCTAACACATGTGGTCACTACATTCTTAGTTCTAACATACATGGATGTCTTTTATATGTTATTGGGATTACCTTGGATATATACACTTCATGTAGTAAATTCTACAATGCATAGATGTGTTAAATATATTCATGACAACATGGTAATTAAAATTTATAGAATTACATATGAACACCCACTTGAAAAAAATAAATTTATACCCAAACAACTAATTATCAAACCTACTAAGTTTAATCCTCTATGAAAAGATAAACAATAGTCAATCCCACTTCTTAGGAGACTAGTACTCAAGATACCATTGCATCATAAACACACAATGGATTCCATAGAGTCCTTATTTACTATGAACCATATTTAGATATCTAGAACACCTAAACATGTTCTTATTATTTCTACTTCAAAAAAACTACATAACATTCAATAATGGGTACCACAAAACCCTATTCCTTCCATTATCTCTTCACAACCACAGAGTTTTATTATACATATATAGATAGATTAATATCCTAAAATGATATATATTACACATATACATGCCCCTTGGTAGTACCACTAGTTTATTTCACTAGGTTCCTAGTGGGGAGATACATATGAGCATCCTTTGAATGAGATCATAGTCTTTTCCATTCGATATTCCAAAAAAATACCAATATATATATATATATATATATATATATATATATATATTCAATTACATGTATTATTATCTCCTTGGCATATATGCTTTTAGTTCCATGTTTGTAGATATCATATCATCTATTTATATATACACATGTTTCACACATATTTTGAGTGTGATACAAGCATACTTAGACACATGATCTATGCACTTTTTTATATTGGTAATTTCCTTTACTCATGTCATATGGACATTGGGGGCATATAATTATTTGATCATGATACACCTAGGTTGTATCATTTTATGTTATCATGATTGTGCTTATATACTTACACATGCTTTTATTCATGCCTATATTTTATCCAATGTACTTGATATACTATGTACTTAATATTTTTTTCTAACACATATATACAAGGACTAGTATGATATGTTTATGTTGGTTGTTTGTGTTCCATGATTTATTTATATAAACTTACTTAAGTGTCTTTCCTTGTTTTTTATTTTCTCTCTTGTTTGATCATTTGAATATGTTCCATTGTTTGCATCCTCCATGACTTTTTTTCCTACTTTGACATTTGAATATGTCATTTAATATTAATTAGATATTTTAATATGTCATTTTTTTCATTTTAGACATTTTAATAAGTCACATACCTTTGATTTTGTGGAATTTTAACATGCCACTTGTTTAAGGTCTCCTTGGACCACCATCTTTTGCTCTACTTTTGAGTACTCTTACATATATGCTTAATTATTTGTTGAGATTATATTATTACTATCTATATGTTTACATGATTAAAATCATGAATATTAGGATTTTATTTTATCACATACTATGGACCTCATAAATATATCTACCTATACATGATACTCCTATATGCTGCATGATCCATGCATAGATTATATAGTTATCTTATCTTTTTGAGGTAAGCTAACTACCATTTTCTACTTCCACTCACCTCAATGGGAGATCAAGGTATATAAATGGTGGTATGTCATATATTAATGGAATTCACACCTTAAAAATTTCATATTTTAGTGTGGGAATGCAAAAAAAATGCATGACCTCCATAATTATTCAATACTCAACATTTTTCATATTTTAATGGGGCATGTTATGGAAACATGTTTTCCACACTCATACTAGTTATTAGTTTCATATTTTAGTGTGTAAATGAGATGGTAAAAATATTGGAAGTAGATGATAATATGGGGGGTGAAATATCTACACAAAAAATACCATTCAATTTTATTTATCATTCCATGAAGCATACATTCACATAAGAGATTAATGCATAAGCAAACAACTACATAAGCATACAAGAGAACATAAGAGATATGTAGGGAAAATTATTGTGGGATAAAAAAAAATAACCATGCACATGGAATAATATCCTATAATGAAAATATTTAACATTTAATGAAGAACCCACTTCACAAGGAGATCCAACCCCTACTTAGTTGAGCACCCACCCAACTAGTCCATTACAAGCTCCAACTTACAAGGAGGCTCGAACCCCCTAGGAAACTAATCACCAACTTAGATAAATTGAATATTTTATAATCTTTAACACTAATTTATGAATAATAAACTTATTATGACCTTTTTATTTACACTCTTTCCCCTTCACTCTCACTCAAATAGCCTCTAGGGCTCACTTGCTCAATATGCCTCTTCTAGGCTTATTAGATCTAATGACCTTTGTATCCACCTGAATCAAATTAGTTAGATATTAATTAATTATATTATTAACCATATAATGGTCATAAATGACCTAAATTTTCTCTTTTATTAATCTCTTTAATTCGCTTAAGTCTACTCCATCTTAAACTTGTCTAAATAGGCCAATTAAGCTCTGCCTTTATACCACACACTTCATCTAACCCATCTTGGTAGGAAAATATCCTTAAAAAAATTGGATAAAAATTAAAATAGGTTCATAAAAAAATTAAATATGATAACCAAACACTCCATAGGTCTTTTATAACCTATAAAGGATAAACTTCAATTAGGCCTAATAGAATTAGCCCTTCTTTAAGGCACACATTACCCTTAAACTCCTTGGAAAATATTTAGATTTAAAATTTGATTTAAAAACATAAAATATCACTTGGATATGTCCCTAATATTATATAATTGTGTCCTTAATACCCATAACTCCATTTCACACCTTGAACCCATCAATTAGGTCTACTCACCTTTTAGGCCTTCACACACATAAAAGTCTATCTCTTAGAATTGCAGCATAAAATCACTTTTATCAAATATAACACTTAAAAAAACACATTAATAGATAATTAAATACTTAATAAACCTATCTATGTAAATTTTACTCCTTCACTCAAGCTCCAATCATCCAAAATCACCTCTATAATAGGCTCACTTAATTTTGGTCAAACACAGTCAAAGTATAGTCAAGCATCTTGTCTCTCCAAACTTGAATATGAAGAAAAAAGACTTAAAATTACTTATCAAGAAACTTTTATACTTAATTTAAATCTTCAAACTCATTTTTTCCCTCAACTTAGGTCAAACAACTTCAAACTCACTTCCTCAAATTGACCCCTTAGACTGCCTCTAAAAGTATAGTCATGAACAACTTGCTATTTGCACTTGAAAGAACACTTTCATAACATATAATAAACATAAATGGTTACATTTAGGTATATATATAATTCTCCATCATTTATATATCTTGTCTTGGCATCAATCATTGGTCTAATAGACCAATCTCTTAGACCACTCTCACACTGTGTATACATAGCTAGAAAAGGCTTTTTGGATTTCATGGTTCATTCACTTAACCTATCTCTTTATCTCCCATAAAAATTGAATGGAAAATTTAAGTATAAAACCAAAATAATATGTACATTTTATTCATCACCTCTTTTCAAGGGACCTCAAATAATTCATCTCACCTATCATACCTGAAGCATTTAAATTTGCCCAAAACACAATCATAGTGAACATGACATATAAAAATTATGAAGATACTTCATTAATAATACAATAAATTCATGTGATACTTAAAAATAATAATATAAAATACAATCATAAAGCTATGGAATTTTAATATAATATTAGGAACATATAGATTAACTTCTGGAACACACACCTTCACAGTTCATCTTACTTAGACAAGTTACTTTGTGAACACCTTCTATCCTATGTATGAGCACCAAAAACATGTAAAAAACAAGGTAACATGATAAATAGGTATTAAAAAAATACCCCAAACCATTGTATCCATTCCTATTCATCTTAACATCATCCCTAAATAGGTTCTCATTCAAGCATGGTTTCTTTCATTATTTTCAATCTTTACAAATTTAGCGATAGGACTATTTATATGATAAAAATTATTGACACAAAGGATTAAAATTTCCAAAATAACTTCATTTTTATCAATAAAAAGTCTTTACTTTCAACCACCAATGATTTTCATACATTAACTCAGTCAACCCTACTTGTAGTATCAAAATATTAAGAAAGAAATAGTTTTCTATACCTTTTGCTCACTAGCCAGAGACACCATTACCACCCAGAGGTGACTAAAGGAGTCTTATACAAAATCCAATCATAAAACTTGCTTTGTCAATCCATTCTAGCCACTATCTAATTTTTTTTCTATAATCAGGTTATTAAGAGGGTTTATAGGAGGGTTTTGACCATTTTACATTCTTAACTACTATTCACAAAGTTTACACTTGAAACCAATAAAAAATGCTTGGAAAACCTTATTAGGTTCATATTAAATCTCTCCCAAAAGGCTTAGGTCACCATTCAAAGTCTACACATGCTAATGAGCAATAAAAAATTCTTCTCAAGCTCTCATCTCTTTATTCTAAGTACTCCAAAAACTTCAAAACCACTTTTAGGCATTTTTTTTCAAAATTATGACTTAAAACTTGGTAAAAACCTCCAAGAAGACATACTATATATTTTTAAACACTCATATTTTCCATATTATACTTATAAATGATCAACCAATGTCATTTGGTTAAGCCTACCTAGGCTTGCGTACCTTTGAGAATACCAAGACACTATTCATACACCTTTGTATTCATTCCTTAACCTATAACTACATATATACACTATATAAAACTTTTTATATCATGGCCATAACTCAAATTGGGTCACAAATAACCAATCTTACTCAAAATACTTCATTAGGCCACCTAGGGTCATAAGGCTAATCCTATATGCAAACCCTTAATGAGGCCTTGCTACTATAGCTCAATCTTGAGAGTCATGAATTGACTCTATACTTCATAAACATGCTCCAAAATTACCATGATGAATCTCAATCTCATATTTTTCTATTTTATCTCCATATTTTCTCTACAAGACATGACCATGCCTAAGCAATGAACTTTCTTCAAGTTTCCTTGTTACCAAACCACCTTTATCTTCTACTAGACCACTTCTATAGCTTAAAAATCATCTTACTACACCTGAGAATATCTTACAAGCCTATCATATTATTCTCCATTGACCAAGACAACTCAAACCACATGGATCACTTATCAAGTACACAAGGCCTTCTTGTCACTTCATGATATCAACCTTCATCAATGACACCACCACTTTGTCATTAACTTTGACATCATGGACAACACTTTTTCCAACAATCTCCCC
Source organism: Torreya grandis (assembly GCA_037957365.1). Lineage (NCBI taxonomy): Eukaryota > Viridiplantae > Streptophyta > Pinopsida > Cupressales > Taxaceae > Torreya > Torreya grandis. The sequence continues at coordinate 133,842 of JARHVA010009023.1, forward strand.
ATTTTTCATTGATGGCAACCTCTTTTTCTCCTTCTCCCCCTTTGAAATTAATGACAAAGTGGATTAGATAGAAACTAAACTCCCCTTAACATCATGCATTCATTCAAATATACTTTAGGTGCTCAATATATTCACCTACCTTTCATGTAATGGGTGAACAATTGATCCCCCTTTGACATTTACACAACTTTATCATCTTCTTCATGTACCGAACCTATACCTTCTTGTTATTTTATTAGGTAAATTTTCTTTGGATTCTCACTCACTCTTGCTTACCTAATCCTTGGACTTGTTTACTTACAGAGCTCAAAATATCCCCCTGTGTCCATACATGAAGATTAAATACATTTTCAAAATTATGACCTGGTTTGATCAAGTCATCATATCAAATTTTATGATTTATCTCTTGAGATTACATCTATATAAAACTTTTCCATATCTATATTATTATTGGAACATCTCATATATGCTCCCACTTTGTTTAAGCATGCTTCTTTTCAAGCTTCTCAAGCCATCTGAGATAACACCCCCTAACTCCATGTTCCACTTGGATCACTTTTTCTGAAACCACAAATCAATTTATTTTCAATAGATATAAGACTCATTTTCTTACCTTATAAAATATCCATAGTCTTCAATTAGACTCTTAAAGTTATTAGAGATTGGAAACATTCATGGCATCTTAAACAAGTCAACTTGTCCTCTTATGACCTTATGAGGTCACCATAACATCAAAGAACCAAAGAAAATCAAGACACATCCTTAATTAATACCTCTATAGACTTCTCTTCAAGATCTTAATAAAGTTATGATGCTAAAAGATACATAATTACTTTTAGAACATCTAAGATCACTTAAGGAACCAAATACAAGACATTTCACTTATTAAAAAATCATAAGACCTTGATCAAACATCACTCACTTCCATGCCTAATGAATGCCTCTATGAATCTTAGATAGAGATAACTTCACTTATGTAGATTTCAGAACAATGTGAAACTAGGAGACCCCAATTCATTCACTTCTTCTTTGAACCTCTTGATCCTCTTCTTGATTTGAAACTCTCTATATTTGGTATCCTTTTTAGATTTATAATCTTCCTTATTCTCTTCTATTTGAGTAGAATCATATACCTTTTTCATACCTTTTTGAATATCCACCTTGCACTTTAAATCATCATCATTAGAAGCTAATAAGAGATTCTCTTTGTGAGAATATTTATCAACTACAATAGTTTATTTTATTTGATTCATAGGTACCTCAAGACTAGATTCTTCCTCAAACATGGCATGTATTCCATTCTTAGTCTTAGATTTAATCTTTACTATCTTAAGTCTCCAAACCTAAGTTTGGCCCTTCTCATATCGTCTAGGGACTTCATCACCTTTGACATACCTTGAGGATATCTTTACTCCACAAGATTTAGTAGTATGACCATATTTAAGACAATAGTAAAAAATAACATTTCTCATACCTTTTGACTGATGTGAACTAGGACTTTTGTTTGACCAAAGAGTTCTTCTTCCAAAGTTCAATTCATTCTTGAGTGTTTTCTTACACACACTTTCTTTATGCCTATACTTATTACATGAATAATAATAACCATGAAAAGAGATAGAATACCTTGAATCATTTGGTTGTATCATTAACCTTATTATTTTTCTTATGTCCTTATTGTTTCTTGATGTTCTTGTACTATTAACTTTTTCAACTTCTTGAGTCTTGCTCAATTTGCCTATGAGATCTTCCAAAACTATCTTGAGTTGTTTAGACTCTTATTATATTTAATTTAAGCTTGCATTTTAAATAACTAATCAATACTTAATATCCTTGATAATATTATTATCCCTTGTATAATCTTTAGTCATGTCATTATTTATAGTATAAATATTTTCTTCAAGATCCTTAATCATAGACTTTAACTCCTTATTCTTGTTGCTTAGTTGCTTTACCATTTGGTGTTTCTAGGATCACCTTAAAGCTATTAAGATTAATCTAAAGGAAATTACATGCTACCAATTTTTGGAATTATCTACTAAGAGGGGGGAATTATCTACATAAAAATCACCATTCAATTCCATTTACCATTCCATGAAGCATACATTAACATAAGAGATTAATGCATAAGTAAACAGCTACACAAGCATACAAGAGAACACAAGAGATATGTGGGAAACCCTCTTGGGGATAAAAAATATAAACATGCACATGGAATAATATCATATAATTACAATATTCAACATTTAGTGATTCACCCACTTTATAAGTAGCTCTAACCCCTACTTATTTGAGCACCCACCCAACTAGTCTTTTGCAAGCTCCAACTTACAAGGAGGCTTAAACCCCATAGGAAACCAAAAAATAACTCAAATACCTTTAATATATTATAATATTTAATACCTATTTTTTAATCTTCAACTTATTATGACCTCATTTTTTTTTCACTTTTTCCCCTTCACTATCACTCGAATAGCCTCTAGGGCTCACTCGCTCAATATGCCTCTTCTAGGTTTATTAAATCTAATAACCTATGAATAAAATTGAATCAAATTGGTTAGATATTAATGAATTATATTATTCACCATATAATTTTCCTCAATAAACTACCTCTACTCCTTTATTTATCTCTTTCCTTTGTTTAAGTATACTCCATCTTAAACTAGTCCAAATAAGCCAATTAAGCCCTGCCTTTATACCACACACTTCATCTAACCAATATTAGTTGGAAAATAGCCTTAAAAACTTGTATAAAACTTAAAATATGTCCATACACATGTTAAATATTATAAAAAAACAATCCATAGGTTGGTTATAACTTATAAAATCTAAATTTCAATTAGGTGTAATAGAGACCTAATAGAATTAGCCCTTATTCAAGGCACACATTACCCTTGAACTCCTTGGACAATATTTAGCTTCCATAAATGAATTAAATACTTTAAATATAAATTTAATATGTCCATCCTAATCTCTAATTATTTCATTACTACCCGTAACTTCATTTCACACCTTGAACCTATCAATTCAGTCTACTCACCTTTTAGGCCTTCACTCACATAAAAGTTGATCTATTAGAACTAAACCATACAATAAATTTTATAAAACAACACAATTGAAAAAATAAATTAATTAATTAATAAACCTCTCAATTTCTATTGGAATCCTTCACTTAGGCTCCAATCATAAAAATTCACCTCTTTAATAGGCTCACTCAGTTCTAGTCAAACACAGTCAAAGTAAAATACAAAATATTATCTCTTAAAAATTTAATATGAGAAATAAAATAAAATGACTTATAATTAACCTTTTATACTTATTTTACATCTTAAAACTCATTTTTTTCTCAATTTAGGTTAAATAACTTCAAACTCACTTCTTCAAACTGACCAGTTAGACTACCTATAGCCTCTAAAAGTATAGTCATGAACAACTTGTTATTTAAACTTTAAAGAAAAATTTAATAACATATAATCCACATAAATTATTCATATTATGCCTATATATCATTATAAATTATTTATATCTCATGTATTGGCATCAATAATTGATCTAACAGACTAATCTCTCAGACCACTCTCACATTATGCATACACAACTAGACAAGCCTTTTTGGCTTTCATGGTTCAATCACTTAACGTATATATTTATCTCCAATTTTGTGGTAAATTTAGGTATAAAACCAAAACAATATGTATATTTTATGCATCACCTCTTTTCAAGGTACCTCAAATACTTCATCTCACCTAGCATACCTAAAGTAATCAAACTGGCCCAAAATATAGTCATAGTGAACATGACATATAAAATTGTGAAGACACTTCCTTGATATTAAAATTAATTAATTTTATAATTAAAATCCTAATATCAACTCCAATCACAAATTTATTGAGGTTTAATATCATATTAAGAACATATGGATCAACTTCTAGAGCATACACCTTCACAATTCATCTTACTCAAACAAATCACATTGCGAGCACCTTCTAACCTATATATGAGAACCAAAAACACTTAAAAACCAAGGAAAATGATTAAATTTTATAAAAAATACCCCAAACCATTGTATCCATTATTATTCATTTTCACATCATCCCTAAATATGTTCTCACTCAAGCCTAGTTTTTTTCACTATTTTCATTCTTTGTAGATTTAGCGATAAGACTATTTCCATGATCAAATTTATTGGCACCGATCATGAAACTTGAAAAAATAACTTCATGTGTTTCAATAATAATTATTTACCCTCAACCACCAATGAGTTTCATGAGCTGACTTAGTCAACCCTGCTTGTAGTATCAAAATATTTAGAAAAGAACACCTTTCTATACCTTTTGCTCACTACCTTGACACACCATTACCACCTAGAGGTTAATGGAGGATTAATATACAACATAAAATAATAAAATTTTATTTCTAAATATATTTTTGGTACTATCCAACAAATTTTCTCCAATCAGGTTATTAAGAGGGTTTATTGGAGGGTTTTGACTAGTTTACATTCTTAATGAATGTTCATAAAGATTTGTACCTTAAACCACTATAAAATGATTGTAAAAAATTATTAGGTCCATATTACATCTCTAAAAAAATTATTAGGTCACCATGAAAATTTTGCACATGCAAAGATCAACAAAAATTTCTTCTCGAGCTCTCATATCTTCATTCTAAACACTCAAGAAACTTCAAAATGAATCTTAGGCATTTTGATACAAAATTATAACTTAATAATTGGTATACACCTCCAATACAACATAATATATATATTCTAACACTCACCTTTTCCATATTGTACTTATAACTGATCAACCTATCTCATTTGGTCAGGCCTACTTAGGCTTACATACCCTTGAGATCACCAAGACACTAGTCATCCACATTTTTAATCATTACTTGACCTATAAATAAAATATATAAACTAGATACAAATTTTTATATCATGAACATAACTCACATTATCTCACAATTCACCAATCATACTCAAACTACTTCATTAGGCCACTTAAGGTCATAAGGCTAAGCCTAGATGCAAACCTTTAATGAGGGATTGCTACTGTAACTCAATCTTGAGATTCATAAACTAACTCTATACTTCATACACATGCTCTAAAATTACCATGCTCAATATCAATCTCATATTATTCTATCTTATCACCATCTTGTCTCTACAAGTCATGACCATGCCTAAGCAATTACCTCTCTTCAATCTTCCTTGTTACCAAACCACCTTGAGATTCTACCAAACCACTCTTGTAGATTAAAAATCATCTTAATACACCTGAGAACATCTTACAAGTCTGTCATATCATTCTCCATTTATCAAGATAACTCAAACCATATAGATCACTTATTAAGCATAGAAGGCCTTCTTATCACTTCATGATATCAAAATTCATAAATGACATCACCACTTTTTCATTACCTTTGACATCAATGACAACATGTTTTCCAAAAAACATGTTTTCCACAGTTAAAAAAATTAAAATTGGTCAAATTTCATAGTTATATGATTTAGATACACATTTGTGGAAGCATTCTATACATTGTTACCATTTTTATACCCAAATTTTAGCTTGAGACATATATGAGGTGCATATTTCATATAAAAGATCACCTTAAATTTAAAATGAAATTATATTTCAGATTTCAAATACTTCTAGGGGATTTAACATACACCAGGATGGAATTTTATAGACTATTATTGAGGCAATCTATTTTAGTAGTTGGTTCACTTTTTGTCAAGGTTGAGTTGATTACATCACTCAAACTTACCAAGTGAGAGTATGGAGTGATTAAGTCATCCACCCTCACTATATTTATAGTGTGAGTTGAATTGGATCACTCACACTCACTATGTTATAGGTATGATTGGGTTGCATGTTTAAGCTAATCTCAACTGCTAGGTGGAAACTCACCTTTTCTCTAAGGTTAGGGGAATGTTGTCCTCCAATATATATAAATATAAATATATATATATATATATATATATATATATATATATATATATATATATATATTCACTTATAGGTTTTACAATTGTCTTATTATTAGCTCTAATATTTCATATTGAATCATATATTTAAATAAAATTTATAAAAGTCAAGATGGTTGCATTGATACACAAGTGTAGTCAAAATCTTAGTCTTTTTACTTTCAAGCATTTAAAATTATTTCAATTATAGACTATATGCACTGATTATATAATGTAACATGCTCTTTTTTATATTTTAGTCACCAACAAATGACTAAATTGGGACTCATGTAAATACAAAGTGTGTTACACACATCTAGGTACACATTTATTTTCCTTTAAACTAGGAATTTCATTACTAGATTAAATGGGGAGATGTAGATACTAAATATGAACTATATAGCACCTCAGTCTTGTATACTTGTAAAGTACGTATGATGGCTGTACATTTAGTTCCTAAGATCTTCCTTCTATTGAAAGGATCACACCTACTATCTCTTGTGCCTATTACTTATCTTTTAGTTTAATCATATGTTATTTTGATGACCAGGCCTTATATACTGCTCAAAATTCTATAAAACTACGTATCATTCTCATCAAGTTTTTGACATGTACCTCTTTTCCAACTTTTTGGACACTTGCATCCCATCCAAATTCCTATGTAAACACAAGTGTCCTATGCCAAACTAGATTTCTAGTGCCTTAAAGTCATCATATTTTCAATTGTAACATGTCCTTATGGACATCCTAAATGTTTTGATGCAATATATTTACAATAAATATTAGTATATATACATGATCAATCCTCATTCATTATTAAACTAACATGGACCTATAATTTCACATGGAAACTTACCAAAGGCATTCAATTAAGCATTTGAATTAGAAATGCTTCCTTATTCTTTACTATTTTAATATAATTCATAGGTATAACCCATATACATGTCTGAAGTACTTGAGGATCATTTCTTGAGCATTTTTTCTAAGTTATAAGGTAGGTTAGTCTATGTACATGCTTATCACACATTTCATCCTTATGCATACACAATCCAACACATAGGGTAAAAATACATAAGTTTGAGACCCTCTTTATAGTATTGTATATGTTAGTAGTACCCATTATTAGAGGGTTCCTTAGGGTAGCTTGACATCATGTGTCCACTAACATTTTTTCCATAGTCACTCCAAAGGTGAGGAAACTAGGGTTTTATCATGTAATTAAAAGTGATAGCCCATGCATGAGATGTGAAAACACTAGAGAAAAGGTGACATAAAATGTATAAGGTTACAAGTGGTCACATCTAGATCCAATAAATATTCCATACTTGATACCTGCATCTAACTCAGACATTAGCATCGACACAACTATCTAAACCTGATGTAAGCATCCAAAGCCATATGTTGTAAGATTTTATAATTTGATGATTGCTATAGAATATTTATCTAATCCACTTCCAAATTTTTGCATCCTATATATACATGTACATAGTAAATTATTTAATTAATCTTGTTTTCCATTTATTACAATATCAATCAGTAGCTATAATTTTTATTTTTAGCATATCTTGGTATTATAGATTAAATATTTTGTTCATCTTAATTTGTAATTAATTATCCTATATATATATATATATATATCACCCTTGTCCTTATTCATTTCTATATACTTAACCCTATACTATGTTGACCCATCTTAATTCAGGGATAAACACCTTGCAGGGTTTGCATGAATCGAGATAGATGCTTGGGTATATTTCAACATCAAATATGATTTGAAACAAGGAAAAAATCTATTTTTATCCTTTTAATCTATATTTTTAGTAATATAATAAAAAGATGGAATTCATATACATCTAAATTTTATATAAGACACTTGGAAACATTATTTTTTATCTATATTTAATTTTTTTTTACACATTCAAATCTTGATCAAATTTTCTACCTAAGGACTTGGCCATTTGAATCCACTATCAAAAATATTAAGGATAATCCTAGTATTTTTCATAATGATCTAAAATCCTAAGTATATTTTTTCCATAATCCTTTTTTTTACCTCCCTAGGCAATGTTAGTAATAATCAGATGTTGATGGTTACTAGTAGTTTATACCTTTGTGATAGCATCCTAAGATCCTAAAATGGATAAGTTTGAAATTAAAATATCTCCCATTTTCTAGATTAAATGTTTCATATGTCATTGATGTGGATATATTACTACAAAAGAGTCATCTATAAATACAATAAAATCTTAAGGTCTTATTCACTTGGTCACTACTTAAAAAAAACTTGCACAAACAGAGACATATTTGTACATCCTTGAAGCACTATCCAAAAACATAAAAATATGAAAACCCCTCAAAAGAATAGTTATAAATCCAAGTATGAAAACTAACACAAGGTAAAATTTGTATGTTATCAAGTTTCAAAATACAAAGACTTACATTGTATTCTAGTGAAACACTGTTGATTAAACATACACATAAGTGGGAAAAATACACTCACTTTGAGACATATTTGGAGTGTTGGGAATTTAGGCAACACAACTACTCAATTATGTGTGTTTGGGGTTATCCAACGCATATTTATAAACCATTTTTATAGGTCAATCATGTATTAAAAGTGTAGCTATGGTTTCAATGCAAAGGAGGACAAAATCATGATATTCACACAAGAATGATTATTATAAATATTTATATAATTAGATTGATATGTAGGAAAAATAACTTGTTACATAAAATACCTAAACATTACATAGGGATAGTTTTGATAGATAGTAGATGAGACTAATTACCATAGGTGTCTCAGCTTCACCAACAATCTCAATCATAAATTATGATAGTTTGTTTTCGAAGCTAAGAAATCATTAATCTTATACATGCCATTTTAGTCTAATCTACACGTGCAATGAGAAAACTATAATATAATATAGGCTATGTTACCTATCCCTTGGTCTTTTTTATTTTTAGTATTTTTAATCTATTTCTCTATTATAGTCATATGTGTATGGTTAAATGTTATATCAAATAAATCTAAATTTCTATAGTTTTAGCCTATTTAAATATTCTAAATCCAAAATAGGTTAAAAATCTATATAACATAGAATATTATGATTCTTTGACTATGATATAAGTTATACATTTTTTCATATGTGCAACTAATGGTATTGTTGATTTATATGTAGAATGCATAGGTTCATATTGTTTTAACAAATAGTGACACTATGGATCAAGGACATTATGTGATGATAAAAATAATTTGAAAAAATGGGTATCTATAGAAAAAAAATAAAGTACATATATTAATTAACCTAATGTGAAAAAAAATAGGAAATGAAAGTATAATTGAAATCAAATAGGAAATAGTAATTAAAGAAAGAGATAAGTGACTGAAGCAGGAACACCTGAGAATTATAATTGAATTCTAAGACTAAAAACATGATCTTAGAGATGAATAGACAAAGATACTATAATATAACTATGGTATAGAGGATGGGTAGATTTTGAGATGCTTTAACAAGCATAAATGATTAGGACCTTATTCAAATAATTGATGGTAATAATTTCTTAAAACTATTTATTCTATTTTGAATTGAATGAATCAAACTAATAGATATAAAATATTGAAATTTATATACATGAACATACAATATAATACAATAAAACATTTTAATTTAAATATTTGAAAATTAGTTAAAAATAGGACTAAAATTATGCAAACCTCCTTAAAGTATATCTTATACTAACTATGACTAAAAACTACTTGAAAGGACCTATGTACTATGTTGTGACTAAATGTAGGAATTTACACCCTAGTTGACTTTAAAACTAATTTCTCAATCTAGGTTTATGCCACTATCTATTAGGGTTTACTTATTAATTATTTATGTCAAGTTGATGCATGAAAGACCTAAAAATCACAAACCTTTGCACCTACATAATAAACACAACAAAGATAAAATTCAAAAGGGAGGAATAGGGTTAGGGGAATAGAAGAACTATATTCAAACAATCCCATGTAATCTAAGTGTTACCTACATATCCCAAATGAGCCTTAGGCCAATGTAGTTTTCCCTCCTTGGGTGAGTGTGTGATATGTGATTGTGAACTATATGAATATATCTAAACAATTGATTTAAACTATTGATAATGGATGCCCTTGACCTAAAATAAAATATAGTTAGACTTGACTTATGACTATTATAACTCAATAGAATTAATTTTAGAATAAATAATTCAGTTTTACTTAATGTGAACTATAATTTCTAATTGATTTCTATATGTCCTCTAAGAAGCCTTGATGTGATTACATATAAGAATATTTAAAATATTTATTATAACATTTCCAAATGTGTGGGATGGGTAAATATACCATTTTATAATTTAAAAGGTTACTATTGGAGTGTGGGAGACAAGTTCTCACTAGTGGACAAGGTTATAGTTCAACCCTATTTGACTTAGTGTAGTATTGTTCTAGAAAGACAAAGACTACTAAAAAATCTATGATAGGTGCCTGTTAGTAGATATGGAATGTTTTAATAATGTTATAAGTATTTTAAAGATAGTTTTTAGAGTATTTAATGCTTCCATAGATATTTCAAGATAGAGGAATGGTGAATAGGCCAAGCGAGGTAAAGATGTCAAGATTAAACATTCTCAAGCACTGAATGAGTCATTTTATGTGTCTACATTTTCACCCACTTTATTATAGAGATGTGAAAAAGTGAAATTCTTAGAGTAAATTATATGTAAACCTATGTGTGTATACACACTTTGTATTTTAATGTAAATCTTGATCATGTAAGATGCCTCAGTATGAAACCTGTAATAATGCACTAAAAGTAGTTACTGCCCATATTTGGATATTGAAAATTTGAAACTCTTAAAAAGATATCAAATAAATTATACATATAAAAAATTATTTAATTTAATTTCCTTATAACTTAAAAATAGAGAAATACTTGCTTGTTGGTAAGGCATTTAGAGAAATGTTGAACTTGTGGTGATTTGAGAGTGGTCAAATTTTAATTTGTAAACATTTAAATTATCTTTAGTTGGGAGTATTGTATGCCAAAACTCTCATTTAACTATGTATATTAATCTATAAAATAATTTAAGGGTGGAACTACCAACTTTGGATTGCTTCATAGAAAAAGTGTAACCATAGACATTGAGTGTCACTAGACTCTAATGTGTTCCATTTGCAACATAATATTATTCACACCAATATATATATATATATATATATATATATATATATATATATATATATATATATATATATATATATATATATATATATATATATATATATGTATATATATATATATATATATATATGTGTGTGTGTATATATATATATGTGTGTGTGTGTGTATATATATATATATATATATATATATATATATATATCTATGTATATATATATATATCTATGTATATATATATATATATGTATATATATATGTATATATATATATATATATGTATATATATATATATATGTATATATATATATATGTATATATATATATATATATATATATATATATATATATATCTTTGGTTTGAAATTTTTAAATTGAGGCATTTAAAATTTCCATTTATTAATTTGAACATGAATGAGTATCATGTCCATTGTACTACATTGAATTGATATTGAATGCCATTTGAACTTAAAACTTTTTTTAAAAATCTATAACTTGTAATTAAAATTGATTTTCACATGATAATGCACAAGAATCAAGTTTATTTTATTTTTTAATTAAATAAATATATAAATTAGTAATGATTCAAAGTGATTAATACAAAAAACTTTAAAAACAAGCTTTTCTTCTTTGGCCTATCTCTACTAGCCCTCTCAAAAAACTATTTTAGGTGATTTGAAAAAATTATAAGGTTTCCAGACCAACCAATTAGTTATTTTAGTAACCTATATATTCCTTTAACAACAAATTTTTTTTTATTCCAAATCAAAATGAAAGAACTTTATTTTCAAGGATTTTCACTATTTTAGGTTTCTTGCTAATAACCCTTTGAAGGCACTTTTCTTGAGGGTTTGTCAAACTAATAGGGTTTAAAAATAAAAAAATTATATTTTTAGATACCAATCAATGGTTTACATATTTATATAAATTTTAAATAAATAAATTACACTAGCTCAACCTTTTCTCTGTCAATTAGGTATCCAATTAGGTCTCTTAGGCCTAAAACTATCTTTTTTCTCTAATAATATCCACACATTCCAAAATGGAAATATAATTCTTATTTAAAATTAAGTATTAAAAACCCATCATAATTTCAAAATTTTAAGTTTTTAATCATGTTATACATATCTAAACCATGAAATGGCCAAACCTCTTCACTAGGTCTTTGACACAGGTTGAGAGAGGAAATTTTGGTTTTAAAGAACACCAAGAAGTTTTAAGGTTTGGTTTCAATAAAAACAAATGTATTTTAAATGTCTGTAAACACTCAAATATATCAAACACACTTATTTAATTAACACAAGATTCAAAAATTGACAAAACACACTTGAAGAAACATCTAAATGGTAGGGTGCAAGTATGTGTTGGTAGAGTTGTAGAATTTGATTAAATTTGAGTCTTTATTTAAGTTTTAAGACTATAAAAAAATTATATTCAATTTTATTTCCTTTTTCAAAACTTTTATAACACCAATAAATTCATAAATAAGACAAGAATCTTCAATACCCTATTGAAAAGTGAAGGATGTTACACTAGACTGTGTACAGACTGAGTTAGTCCTATATCTATTTATAAGTAATAAATATATATCAATGTGTGAATATAAAAAATTAAATAATATACTTCATTAATATATAACATAATTCCAAACCAATACATTCCCATAAAATAAACTCTTTTATTGACATTCATGTCTTACATGAGTTTGTATAGAATTTTGATATTGTCTCCTTCTTGAACCTGTGTTCTTTTTATCTCCAATTCTTGGAGATTAAATAATTAATTAATATTTATATTATGATTGAATTAAATATTTTACAAGGTAATATATATTCCTTTAAATTCTCTAAATATCTAATATCAATCCAACATAGTTGTTGAATAGACTTAAGATGTATTTGTTTAAACTAGACCATTAACTAATATAACAAATGCTAAGAATCAAGGTGATATGAACATTTTAAGTCACATTAACACTCTATAAACACTTAATAAACCTAAAAAAATCATTAAAAATCACTAGAAATTTGTAAAAGTCTCTCAAACTAAAGAGGATAATTTTAAATTTTTGAATTTGAATTTTGGCAAGAAAGTGTCAAATTAAATTTCTAACCAACCTAACTTACTATAAAAACTTGGATATGATTTTAAAGTTAATTTTAGGACCTATAATACAATTAAAAAAATTAAATAATCCAAAAAATGAAATATTAGAGTGATGCTCCTACATCATACTCCCAAGGGGTAAAAAAATGGACTCATGAACTATTGTTCATGAGGTCTAAAAAATTATTTCCATGATGATTGATCTATTATTATGTCATAAAAGAATAATATTAATGATGATGATGTTTATAATTAACTAGATACTGGAAATAATCTATTTTTCTTATTTTCTTGACAATCTTCTTTTCCAAAATGATCTCTAGCTCCATATTAGCTTTTGGTAACTGACTTGTCCACTCTTGGACTATTGTACATTCTCCTCCTATTGGTTTATAACTATAATCACCTTATTTGAATAGATATATGTCTTCAATATTGAAAATTGGAGAGATGCCCATTCCACTAGGCAATTCTATATCATAAGCATTATTAGAGAATTTCTTTAGAACTTTGTAAGGAACTATGTTTTTCATCTTGAGTTTTTTATACTCACCTTTTAAAAAAAAATTATTTCTTAGGTGAGCCAAAATGATGTCACCAATGTCAAATATAACCTATCTTCTCTTCATGTATACTTTTATTGTATTTCTCCACACTTGTTTCTAGTTGCCTTTTCACTTGTTCATGTACTTCTTATACACACACACACACACACACACACACACACACACACACACACACACACACACACACACACACACACACAAAAAAAAAAAAAAAAAAAAAAAAAAAAAAAAAACTCCTCTCCTTTAGCACCCCTTTTATCCATTTTTCTCAAGTTTATTAATTAAAATTATTTTTTGGTTGCATGGCATACATTACCTAAAATGGACTCATATCAATGCTCTTATTAGAGGATTAATTCTATGTAAACTATGTCTATGGTAGTATTGAATCCCATTGCTTGGGATTATCTCTTGATAGGCACCTTAATAAGTTTCTTAAGCTCCTATTAACCACCTCAATTTGTCCATCAGTTTGAGGGTGGTATACTGAACTAAAACTTAGATTTTTTTCTAAGCTTATTCCATAAGATCCTCCAAAAGTGACCTACAAATTTGGTGTCCCTATTAGATATGATGATTAGTAGTATTCCATGTAGTCTAATAACATCCTTGAAGAACAAATTTGTTGTGTGTAACATCATTTTTAGTTTTTCAAGGTATAAAATGTGCCATCTTGGATAACCTATCCACAATTACAAAGATAGAGTCATAGCCTCTTTGAGTTCTAGGTATACCCATGAAAAAGTCCATACTAATAGAGTCCCATGGTCTATTCGGGACAATTAAATTTTGATACAAACTTAAATTTGTAATTTTACCCTTAGATATTTGATAAAACTTACATATTTATACATACCTTCTTAACTCTTTTTGCATTTTAGGTCAAAATTAATGCCTAGTAAGCTACTCCAACGTCTTGTCAAGTCCAAAATGTCCTACCATACTACCACAATACTTATTTTTTATCAATTTATCCCTCATTAAACTATTTTTCACACATAACTGTATTCTTTTGAATAATAATCCATCTTGTATCATGTAATCTAACCATTCTTCTTTGTTCAAGGTGGTTGGATTTTTACAAGCCTTATAGACTTTTTGAAAATATTCATCACTGTCATACAAATCCTTAAGAGAATAAGTTCCTACACTCTCAAGCTAAACTTTATTGAATAACAATGCCCTCCTACTCAAACCATATGTTACCTTATTCCTTTGGCCTTTATTATGTTTGATAGTAAAATTAAAATTATACAAATATTCTATCCATTTCATAAGCCTTTGATTGAGTTTAGGGGGACTGGTGATGAATTGTAGAGCATGGTTATATATGAAGATCACAAAATCTTTAGGCATTAGATAATTCCTCCACTTCTTCAAGACATACACCATTTCATAGAAATACAAATCATAAGATGAATACTTATTTTTAGCATCATTTAGTTTTTCACTAAAGTATGTTATAGGCCTACCCTCATGGCTTAAGATAGCCCTAATGGCTATTGCACTTACATCACACTCCACCTAGAAGAATTTATTGAAATTACAAAGTGATAGGATGGGTTGTTCAGTGACTTTCCTCTTCAAAAACTTTAAAGTTTCTTTTAGCCATGTCAGTCCACAAAAACTTTTTCTTATCCACTCTAATAAAATTTATCACTAGATCACAAATTCCACTAAAATTTATAATTAATTTTCTATAAAAGATTTCAAGGCCATGAAAACTTATTACCTCTCCATATGAATTGGGAGTTGGCCACTACATTATGTCTTTCACTTTGTCCCTATCCATTTTTAATACTCCTTGAGATATCACAAAACCAAGGTATAATAACTCTATCTTCATAAATATACATTTCTTGATATTGATTAGTAACTTCTTCTCTTGTAACCTTCTCATAACCAAATGAAGATAATGTATATTTTATTATTTTTTATAACTATAAATCAGTATGTCATCCAAATAAACTACAACAAACTTACATACGGATGGATTAAGAACATCATTTATGAACCTCATGAATATAATAGGTGCATTAGTAAGGCCAAATTGGCATGACAAGCCACTCATACAACCCTTCATTAGTCTTGAATGATATTTTCCATTCATCTCCATGCCTAATTATGATTTGGTAGTATCCACTCTTGAGTTCAATATTGGATAAATAATTTGACCCAATCAAACAATCCATCAAGTCTTTAATCCTTGGGAGAGGAAACTCATACCTTATAGTAATATTTTTTATTACTCTTGAATCTATGCACATTCCCAAATATCCTTATTTCTTAGGCACTACACATGGGCTAAGAATATCCTTAACCAACCCTTTAGCTAATTTTATTGAGCTTACTTTTTTATCTCAACATTTTCTTGTGGTGGCATATTATATGCAGCCTTAGTAGAAAAGCTTGATTTTGAAATAAAATCAATGTGATGATTGATTTTTCTTATGGGGGTGGCTCACTAGGTATTTTATATAATATGATATTAGCATATCCCTTAAGCACATCTTTCACCTCTTGAGGCAACTCATTCATCTTGGTTGTTGTTATGATTATTTTAGTCTTGAGTACCACTACAAATCTTAGTTCTTCTTCTTTAATTGTATTTAGAAACTCATTTTCACTTAATACCATTACACTTGAATCAATATTATATTCAAAATTTTCTTCTTGGCATCAAGGTATGGCTTATACCATCCTTCTCCAAAGTGTAAATGTTTCTCCTTCCATCATATTATGTCTTCCTATAATATTTCCAAGGATTTTCTAAATAGTACATGGCACATGTCCATATGCATAATGTCACAAAATATTTTGTATTTATAACTCCCAATTTAAAAGTCCACCCAACATTATTCCTTAACCAATATTTCTTGCTCTTTTTTTTAGCCATGAAACCTTGTAAGGAATTGGATGAGGTATCCTTTTCAATCTTAGTTTATCCACTATTTCAACTTAAACTAAGTTATATGTGTTACTTGAATTAATATCTACTTTGAAACATTTACCTTAACACTTTCATGAGGTCTTAAACAGAGTCTTTCTTTGTGTAGGTTCTTTCTATTTAGGTGTCTTGATCAACACTCTCCTCATAAGCAAAGATTTACCTACCTTTGGTTCTTCCACATGAGATGTAGAGCCAAAAATCTCTTTTCTTATTACTTGAACAACTTGATTTCTATTCTAAGTCCTATAACTTCCTACTTGTTGACCCTTTAGTCACTCTCAAAACATACGTCCTTAAAATTTATTACACTTGAAGCACTTATTTATGAAACCACTAGATCCTCTTATTCTTGATGCATATCCACTTCTAAAATATGGCCTTCTACTTCTAAATCCACCTCTAGGATTAAATGATAATTCTTATGAAGTGACAACTTCTCCTTGGTTTATTTTTGAGGTATGTTTACCTCCTTGATGGCCCCTTACTCTATAACTTCTTCCTCTACCTCTATTCGATTGTGTTTGTCTTCTACTAAGCTTGGATTCAACTTTCAATGTAATTTGATAGCATTATTCAAGAGTCTTGGGGATAACTAGACTTAATTCATCTTGAAAATTATATCTCAATCCTGTAAGATATCTAGCAAATTTTTATTTATCCTCATCTATATGACTTAATCTAATGACCAAATTATAAAATTCCTCTATATATTCCTTGACACTCATTTTTTTTGCCTCAAAGTCTACAATATTTTGAAGTGGTTTATTTCATAGTCACTTGTAAAAAATTAGCCCTTCAATTTGGAGACCATCCTATCCTAAAACTTGATCTTTATCTTTCACTTATTTATTATTTTTATTGAATGAAATCCCACTAAATAGATGCATTCCCTTTTAGCTTTGTATGAGCAAACTTCACCTAGTTCTCTTCTGGAACACTTTCATAATCAAAGCATTTTTCTAGTTATACAATCCAATCAATAAGTTATTCTCCATCCAAGATTTTTTAATATGTAAGAAGCTCCATTTTTGGTTTGGACTACTATTTTATTACTTCTTTTATTATTCTTTTAAGACCTTGTTCATCATGGTCTCCAACTTCTCCATTTTTCTCTTTTGGTTCTTGAGTTTCTTACTCTCTATCACTTTCATCCCCTATTAAGATTCCCCTTATTTGAGTAGCTTCTAATAATGCAATGCTAACACCAAAACCAGTTCTTAGGTTCTGTAATTCTACCAATTTAGTTTGAATATTGTCTCTTTTTCTTCTAGGTGGACTCTTGTTTTCTCACTTTCCAATCTATCTGACCAAAAACTATATATTAACTCTTGTTGTCTAAGAGTGTACACCTTCTTTCAGTATCCTTCAAGTATCAAACCTTCTTTGATACCAAATTAATGTAAAGTGATTAGTAAAAACAACATTAAAAACAAGCTTTCCATCTTTCGTCTATCTCTACTAGCCCTCTTAGAGTACTATTTTAGGTGATCAGACAATTTTAAAAAGTTTATAGACCAAAAAATTTGGTATTTAATTACCATATATATTATTTTAACAACACACAAAATTTTAGATTCCAAAATAAAAGGTATTAACTCTATTTTCAAGGATCTTCATTGTTTTAGGTCTCTTGCTTGTAGCCCTTTAAAGGCACTTTTATTAAGGTTTTGTCAAACTCACAGGGTTTAAAATAAAACAAAGGATATTTTAAGATATAAATTAAGGTTTTACATATTTATAGTAATTTTTAGGAACCAACTCACAAATCAAGTACACTAACTCAACTTTTTTTATTATTAATTAGGTCCCTTAGGCCTAAAACTATATTTTTCTCTAACAAGATCTACATGTGGAAAAATAGAAAAATAATGTTTAATTAAAATTTATGATGAAAAACCAATAATCAATGCCAAATTTTAAGGTTTGAATCACTCTCTACATATCCAAACCATGAAATGGCCAAACCTCTTCACTAGATCTTCAACACAAGCTGAGAGAGGAAAAGTTGGTTTTCAAGAACACCAAGAGATTTTAAGTTCTATTTATAATTATATATATATTTTTTGAAAGTATATAAACAATAATAAATATCAAAAACCCTTATTAAATAGACACAAAATTCAAAAACCAACAAAGCCCACCTGAAGACATATCCAAATGGTAGGGTACAGATCTATGTGGGCAAAGTTATAGTATTTGATTAAGTTTGAGTCTTTAATTTAATTTTTAAGCCACCAAAAAAATTATATTAAAATTTATTTCCTTGTTTAAAACTTTTATAAAACAAATAAACATATAAATAAGACAAGAATCTTCAATGCTCTATTAAAAAATGAAGGATGTTACACTAGACTGTGTAGAGACTAATGCTAACCCTGTATCTACTTGTAATTAATCAATATATCTCAATGTTTCAATATAAAATATTAAATAATATCATTAATTCATATATAATTCAATTTCAAACCAATACATTCCCATAAACTAAACTCTTTCATTGACATTTATGTCTTACATGTGTTTGCACAGAATTTTGAAACTGTCTCCTTCTTGAACCTATGTTACCTTTCTCTCCCATTCTTGGAGATTAAATAATTAATTTATATTTATATTTATATTAATATTTAATTAAATATTTTACAAATTAATATATATTCCTATAAAGTCTTTAACTATCCAAATCAATCCAATGTAGGTGTTGAATAGATTTAAGATGCATTTGTTTAAACTAGACCATTAACCAATATGACAAATGATGAGACCCAAGGTGATATAAAAATTATAAGTTAAATTAATAATATATAAAAACTTAAAAAATCTAAAACCATCATTAAAAATCACTATAAATTTGTAAAAGTATCTAAAACTATAGAGGACAATTCAAAAAATTGAATTTGAATTTTGGTAGGAAAGTGACAAATTCAAATTGTAACTAACCTAACATATTATAAAAACTTTTATATGATTATAAATTTAATTTTAAGACATTTAAGACACCTTAAATAAACTAATAAATCAAAAATTTACAAAAAAAACCAAAATTGAAAACTTAGAGTAATGCTCGTGCATCAAGTACAAATGCATGTCACATGTCCCCATTATCTAAAAATTCTGAATCATGATATAATTTTTAAAAATATATAGTTCCATAAATATTAAATTTATTCATGATAAATTGAATTATAAATACATTCCCATCATGATTTATTAGTTTTTAGATGAGACATGCAGCTTGCAAGTCATGTATCTCAAATGAAAGCATATGTGAAGGTTAAAACCATGTAGTAGTATTAGAACTTTCAAATGCATTATATCATAGCATTTGAATATAACATTGAATATATATATATATATATATATATATATATATATATATATATATATATATATATATATATATATATATATATATATATGAGAATTATATGCATCATGGAACTAATGTAAGAATAAAGAGTAGGAATAATGCATGATATAAATCATGGAACTATAGTAAATAGTAATGAAAATAGAATGAAAGTTATAAAATGTCACACAATTTACATAATATGTCACACATATGGTTGAAAGGCCAAAAACACATGACATGTGAATTTCACGTAAACACACAAGACCAAGGGCCACACATAGATGACATGATGATGCCAAGAAAACAAGAATTTTACGTAAACAAAGTTGTAGGTCTCACAAAATAAGTAAGAAAGTTATACCTTATCATGAAATAAAGTAATAAAAGGAATCATAACACAAATGAGACTAAGTTGCATTCACCATATGTATAAATTTCATTGTTAGCAAGTAAAATTTTCATGTAACATATCTATTGTATGACTCATTAACTAAATATCTATATAATATGTAGCTAAACATGGTAAAAATGTTGTAGATAGATATAATATTTTTAAATGTTCATGTGGAATGAAGATATTCGCCTAACTTAGAAAGTCTATTAGGTAATGTTTGAAGCCCCACATAAATGAACCATGTAAAGTATGTCTTGTATCACATTCAAGTACCTTGTGAAAATTAATGTGTATTAAAACAGTAAAATATGCAATATATCTAATATAATATAAATAACATATGTAAAGAGGTAAGCTATAAACATTTTGAAATTGATTTTAGTTCCTAATTTTGATATTTTGAATACTCTTTTTTATTTTTTTGAATTTTTGAAATATTTGCATATTTTTTGTTCTTTTTAAATTTGTGATATTTTTTGAATTTTAAAAAAATATTGGAATGTAAAAATATTTAAAAAGTGTGATAAAAATCAATTATTTTAAAATAGAGGAAGTGGTATGGATTCAAACAATCCTTAATAAGGTGAAAAAGCGTAGTTTGGTGAAAATTAAAGCAAGCAATATGTCCCCTAATGCATGTGTAAATGAGTCATAAAACTATAGCAAAAATGATTAAAATATAAAATAATATACATTATCCTCAAATGGGGAAGAGTATTATATGTGCTTAGGTGAAAATTAAATTAAATCCATGGTATGATAGGTATGCAAGTGGAGTGCCATAGAGATAATTATTTTAGATTGTTTGAATCAGTTTTTGAAAATCAAGAAGGGGAGTTCCCAAAGTGAAAATAAATACAAGGGATAGAAGAGTGTTTGGATAAGGTATTAAATAATTATCAAGGAATTAAAATAAGCTATATAAAAATGAAAAATTAAAATAACTAATCAAGAGACTTAACCTTAGTGGTAGATTGGGAGGTAGTAAAAGGTTTTATCCAACTAAGTATCTCATCAAAAGGATGTACTTATGTATACCTAACTACATTGTAATAAGGAATGAAAAATTGAAAAGAATAAATTCCAACTTTAGATACCTCTAAATCTAAATTGGAATCATACACTATAATATAACCCTCTAAATCACTATTCATATGACCATGTAAACATGTATCCTCATGTGCCATAGGACAAGATGTAACTATTTATACATGTTGTGAAGCTTTTTGAATAACCTATTGTGCCTTAAGAGATGAATACCTCTTTTTATGTGTCATTTTATGCTTAGGATAATGTACCATTGTCTTTATAATTAATTGAATATGCTCACATGTAATAATATCATGTTTATATGTAGATGGAGAAACTAATTTTGAAATATGTTGATGCTCATAAATACATGGATAAGTTAATTTTTAATATGATTTGGAATATTTATAGCATTCTCTTAAATAAATTTTTAGACTATTTCATCACCATATTTCTTAATGACAAGTAACTATTCTATAGGATAAGTAAACATCATTGGTTTCAAATGATATTAATATTAGATTTATATAATTTTGACCACTTGATTATCATGCATATATTTGAGACATGTATTAACTCTAGAAGGCACTAATCTAATTTTTTTTTTAATCCAATGGTGTCCTAATATAATATCAAATACCCCTATGATTGGAATAACTAAGAATGAAGTGATAAATATGAGAGGCCCCACTTGTAAAGGTATGACCAAGAGTATCATGTGTATGGGCATCGAATGCTTTGAAAACTCTAGAAGCATCTTGTAAATCTTATTATGTATAACTAAAAGAGTAGAGAAGTGTTATGTTGCATAAATTTTAAATTGATCTATTTTCTATCATAACACTATGTATGCATTTATTTTCAATAAATGCCTAAATAAATAGTACATGTCCATTTGAATCATCATTAAAATTTTCAATATCATTGCATGAAATCATAAGAAATGATGCTTGTTTTCTTGTACTCTTACCAATGATTCTATCAAGTGGATGTCCATATGTATAAGGATGAGGATGAACATTATATACATAATATACTTCAAAATTATCCTTCTTAGTTGCTTCATGATTTGAAGAAGGATATTTGTAAATTTTAAGCTTTACATTGTCATTTACTTGTGGCTTAGCCTCTTCAATAGGTGTGTCAATATCAGTATTGTTATCATTAGTAATATCTTGAATCTTGTGCTTAAGCTTGAAATACATATTTTTATAATGACCAATACATCTATGGTAGTCACAATATGCATTTCCATAATTTTGTTTAGATTTTTGTCTAGACATGCACACTTTCATTGGTAGAGAAAGAGTGATTAGATTTCATTGAATCATATTTTTAAACAATACACAAGGAGGTGATGGTAATCTTGATAATTTCCTCATTGGTGGAGCCTATAATTAAAGCTTTTATGTTGGTTCCAAGATAACATTAACTATAAGATTACCTTCATTTTTTCTTTCATTGGGTTTTATATTATAATTTGGCTTGCTTAAAAATTTGAAATTTGAATTAGATTGATCATTTGAAGTATAATTAATCTTTTTAAAAGTAATCAACTTGACCTCATGTTCTTTGACTATGTGGCATAGTTCATAAAAAAAATTAACTTATTAAATATAATTAACTCTTGAAATGGATATATAAAACTTTGAATAAAGATATATTGAAGCTCATTATCAGCCATTTGATTGGGCATTTTTGAAAGCATAGTATTTTATGTTAGCATATATTTATTAATTATTTCATTATACCCTTTTTCAAAAAAAATAATTTTAGCATATGAAATATTTTCACCAATGTTGATATAAAAGTGTGTTAAAAATTCCTTTGCCAAATGATTAAAAGACTTTGTTGATTGAATATGAAGATCATAGAACCATATAAGATCATATTTTTTAAGAATTCTTGAAAAGATATTTATAATTATTAGTATAGTCTAGACAAGTTACATGGAATGTAAATAAATGATGCTAAGGATAACTTTTAATGGATAAGATGCAATTTTTGATTCCAAATAGTTGTGAAACAAAATACATGAGTCCATATAGGGGATAACATGAGAGATAATTTTATAAATGTTAGCTATCTTAGCTTTT